>JAPTGZ010000016.1:12752014-12762901 GCA_029814645.1 Fowleria isostigma | reverse complement strand
TCTGTAAAATTTGAAAAAATGGAACCTGTTCTAATGGTTGGTAAATCATGTCTTTAGTGATAGAACAGAGGTGTCAACACTCGTCATTAAGGATACGAGGGGGGTCGTCAAATGTCGTCTTTATGGGGAAAAGAGATAAATCAGTTTAATATATAAAGCCCAGCATCACAGATCAAACATCTGCCTCAAGGAGCTTTACATTCTGTACAACATAAAACACCTTCCAGTCCTTCAGCCCTCGGTTTGGTTAAGGAATAACGTACAGTATATTACAAACATACCACTGTGGTTCTACATTTTGGATAATTGGTTTAATGAAAAATGTTAATATACATAATCTTACAAGATTGGAACATTTAACTGATTAATTGTGAAAATAGTCCTTAGCTCCACTTCTACACAATGTGTCATGTCCATATCTGCACACATTTATACTTTGATACATGGAGTCTCACTTTCATTTTTAAAGGCTGGTTAGATTTCATCAGGGGTAGGTATTGATAAATAATATTTCGTAATGCCTCTGCTTCAATACCACTTCCTTTATGATATGAAAAATAAACTGCTTTACCACAACTTAAAGTTGTTCCTTAACATAATAATAAAGTATAAAAGCTGCTAAAATGTCATATCAAATAACCCCAAGCATGGTTGGATACTCAACACTATCGAAGATATTCAGTCTGAACCATAAATGTGTTTATAGTTCTGAACCCTGCTCTGGTCTTCATTATTCTGATTTTGTTTTTAAAGGTAAAAGTCAACCTGCTATAAAACAGTCTCATTAAAACATTAAAAACAGATCAGAAATCAAAGTCCAGGAAACGGAGGTACACACACACACACACACACACACACACGCGCGCGCGCGCACATAAATGTACTTGGCGGAAACATTACTAGTCTTACAGAGAGTGCTACAGAGGGTGGTAAAATTAGAATTTTGCCACTCCCTGCCTGGTTGTTTCACAAATTCTTAAACTGCTGTGAATGTCATCTGTGATGGGAAAGTGACATTTGGACTGGAATGGAGTGGACATCCTGATGTGTTTGCAGTTCTATATGGTTCTCATGTCAAAAAGAAATGTATACACCCTGAGATTTGTCTTAAGCTCTGGTGGATCTTCTCGTCTAGACATAAAGATGTGGATAATGTGGCTGTGCACACAGCACTGACTAATGCACCATCTTTCAGGCCCAAGGCTCATAATGAAGTATTCACTCTTCTTTTCTGCACGGCTTGGGGATGTAACAGCTGTGATGGAAGATTTGACTTTTCAAGAACTTTCACTTCCCACGCTGATTAAAAGTGAAAGGGACTTGAAGCGATTCATGCAAAGTGCACTAGAGTTGACAGTGCTGTTGTATTGTGTCTGTTGTTGGTCTGATGTGAAAAATCTTCCGGTTGTCGAGTGAGACTTGAAGACTTTCCTACCTGAGTCTTAGTATATTTTTAGTTTTAAATGAGGGTGAGTGAGCAGAGCAGAGAACTGGAGGCTCCCACGCGTAATGCTCCATCCATCTGGCCTCGGTGTTATCATTCCATCACAACCTGCTGCTGAAACAAAACCTCCCACGCACATGCGCACACACTTTCTCACGCACACACGCATACATATGTGCAGGCTTGGGTGCTCCTGGACTAACATTTGCATTCACAAGCAAACACATTATTCACTTGATCTTAGCAACACACAAGGTGCATTGTGTGCAGCTAGCAGCAACAATACAACACATTACCAACCAGCTATGGATTGTCAGTGAGTTCATACATCTTTCATTTCCTTTAACAAACCAAAACAAGAGTGTTTGTGTGTCTATGGTGGAGTTTGACTGTGCTTTAGTGTTTAAAAGTGGTGGAATTTGTGCCAGTGCTTAAAATAGTAATATACAAATGCCAAGAGGATTAAACAACAGTGAAACTGAAACTTTCCGTTGACAACAAGTATAATGACATCATTTAAGTGTTATTAGCTTTTTATTGCAAGCTGGCCTACTACTGTATGTGTTAAATACAGGGGACAGAGTTCTCACTGGCTTAAAAATAGAAGGATTCAGCCACAAAATAACAACAATTAAAGATGAACAGTCATTGTTGCAGAAACTGTGTAGGCCGGAGCTGACTGAGACACTAATAATTATTCCACTTTTTTTTTTGTTAGAGAAGGACTATTATGTGCCTTTAGAAACCTGAGTTTAAGGTTAACACATGGCAGGGCCTTATGTCCATGCTGTCCTTTGCTTTTTTCTTAGCACATTCCTCTTTATGCTTCATAATAATAAAGCACGGGTGCCAACAATCCATAGGGCACAGGATCATGGGACAGAAATCTGTCAAATGCAAAAGTAAGACATGCTCTTATTATTCCCCGCGGAGACATTGGCTGTGCTATTTGTGAGCCTGTGCAGGATTCCTGCTGTTGTGTCTTTCTTGGAGAGTTTAGGGGCCCTGCCTGGCAAAGGTCCCTTCACTCTGCCCGGCCCACCGTTTATCCCGACAACTATTTTTAAAACGGCTGGAATTCAATCAAAACATGAAGTTTCTGCTCAATCCTTTTAAAGCCCAGAGCGGTTCTGCTTGTTTTCTGTTCCAAATGCCTAGTGATGTGATGGGTAGGAGGGCAGGAAGCAGTTTTTTTTTTCTTTTTTTTATGTGGGGGGGTACTGCAAATGGAGCAGGGAGACTTTTTGAATAGTTGGGTTGTTCCTCTCTGTGTTTATGCCCTTTCAGGTTAACAATAAAGCATTCCTGACTGATGGGTCCACGTGGCTTTTTATTGGGTGATAAAGAGTGGAAGCAGACAGAAGGAGACGAACATCTCTGTAATGTCAGCAGCAGGTTGGGTAAATAACATGGAAAAAATAGAATGTGCTAAAACAGTGCTTATAAAACTCCTGCCTGCTGCTTCTCTGTAGCTCCAACTGGTTTCAACTCTTTGTTTTTTGGCAGGAGTTGCTAAGCAACCAGCCATAACCCATTGGCTAGATTACAGTATAGCAAAGATAAAATGCTGAAGTGCTATCTAATAGATACGTAACAAGTCTCACTGATAAGCCTTACTGGAAAGACACTCATGTCGGCTCAGGAAGACATTATTCTGAGCCTGTTCTTGTAGTGCTCTCTCTCTGTATATCATCCCACCCTATAGGAACTGATACTGCACTTTGTAATTATAGATCCATTATAACTAAATAGACTTTTCCTTTGATGTAAGAGAAGGCATTGGGGAATCTGTAGATCAGTGTCTGTCTGGACCAGGTCCAGATATGTCAGATGCATTAAAGTTTTAATATGCCGATCCAACTTTACATTTCCCCCGACACGTGTCAGTTATTTAATATTTATAAATAGCCGCTTAGCCGGAGCAGCTGAGAAATGTCCTCCAGAGTCCCGTTGGCATTTTTTACAGTAACACTAATGGAAGCAAATTGGAAGAGCTGCGGCCAGCCATTTCTCTTGTGCACCTCCAATGCACTAAACGGCTTATTATGTATGACCTACGCACGCTCTGCAAATTGTGGTGTCTTAAAGTGCCTGTAAATGTGGTTAAATAAGGAGCTTCCTGGGGATGCCAACCATTTTCAGAGGTGTAACATTCTCCTATCATCACAAGAAAAAAGGTTTTTGTTTATTTCCAAATCCAGGCCTGGCTTGCGTCCTCTTATTTGCTACTCTGGCTGCCCCTTTTCTGTGTCGCCTTCCAGATGACTCAAATGAGTGTGGTTTCATTTAAAAGCAAATCCAGTTCTGTCTCACAAAGACCTACTGGTATAATTTGACTGTGCAGAGCTGCTGCTGCTGCATGTCACCGTCACCAAGGCAACATGTATCTATTTATTTATCCTTTCTCCACATTACATTCATATTGTTTAATGGAAAGATGTAAAAATGACAAAGGAAAGAATATAATGTCAGTATGAGGTCCAATTTGTAGATAATGTTTGCTGCATGCCTGTAGTGAGTCCAAGCGTTGCAACAGACTGTTTACTTTGTATTTCTCGTGGCAACTGTCAACGAACCACTGTTGTCATCTATTTTATGTCCAAAGTTGGAAATCTGTGAAACTAAACCCCCTCTGCCTTAGATTATTGTGAACATTTTGGGACACAGCCCTAATTGACTCTTAATCTCTGTTGTCTTGCTTTACTGTTTTTTAGGTAGTTTTCCCCACACATGCATTGTCATTTTCTCTTCCAACCTCACATTGTAAAAAAAAATTCATGTGATAGATTATTGATGGATGTTTGGGATGCACGGTGACCTTTTGCCTCAAACTCAACTGTTTCGTGATATTTGATCTCTGTGCTTTCGGAAGTGCATTGTTCAGGTGTTGCATGCATGACGTTAAACTTAAAACCGGACACACCTGAGGTAGCAGACATGTGACCTCGTCAAAGCTGAGTCTGCCTGCTCTGTCTCCGCAACCAGACCAAATGTCTTGGCTATGATTGCTGCACCAAAAGGCAAATAGATGTGTTTTTATAACTGAGAAAGCAGCAGCCCTTGTAACCTCACTTCAAGAGGCCTAATGACAATGTTGTGGTTTGTGGTTTGTTTATTTGCGTCGAAGAAATAAGCCATGCAGACGGTTTGGCAGTTTTCATTTTCAGTGATTTCATCTGTTCAGTGGTTGTAAGCAGAGCTGCTGAGGTTTGGATTGAAGTTGCTGTGAAAACATGAGCATACATTAGAACAGCAATAAACAAACCAAAGAACAGATCCACAGTCATAAATTTTAGATCTATAGTGTCTAATCCATGCATGGTTTACATTAAGGATCTTGCATTTCTCACTGATATTAGACCTACTGTATACAGAGTGTTTTTGAAAATATGTCTCTGAAGCGTACTCTGCATGATATATGATAAAAAATTTGCAGGAAATGTGATAGATTTTAACGACATATGTCTTAAACTGCCAACTGAGTCTTTTTGAGTGAAAGTAAATAAATTAATGATATGGTGAATCTCATAACGTGCTTATCATAAAGCTAATGTTTTGACACTGAATACAGAAATAACACTTTCTAGTCTAAAACACACTCAGATGCAGCTGATTTCTCCACATGAACATACCATCTGCAAGAATGGAGGCAAAAATGATTCATAGCCATAACTTTTTATGTTAATTCCCATATACAACCCATTAAATTTGAGTAATCTGTGAAAATCTACATTTGATTTTTATCCCCTCCCCCTGTAACGTTAACCTTTTGATCTTTCCTAATCAACCCTTTTGTGTCAGTAGATCCACACATAATACATGTAAGTGGGAAACTAGAATAAAATCAGACTAATTTTGGATTTGATTTTTTTTTTCACTTCATAGTAACAAACTGGAAATTTAGGTATTTTTCCTTACATATATTTAGCCTTGCCAGCCGTCCGGTTTCCTCAGTATATTCAGTACTGAGAAAACTATCTAGAATCGGGGGCCTTGAATCTAAATGTGAAGGAGGGACTAACAGGCACTGAGTTAACCAGCCACAGATAAGATGGACATGATGCTTTTTTCAGACCAAAATTTTAGAATGCATGCCAGGGTGTAATCTGTAATTCAATCCTTATTTTGAATCAACCTGACAACAGTTGCAAAGACATCTGTGAACTTGGATTGGTGCGTATGACACATTGCAAAACACCTGCCCCCTCCAGACTTGTGATCGGCCCGGTATAAAATTGATTGGGCGTAACCCACAGTGAATGGAGCAGTTCCAGACTGTTTTCTCTGTATTGAGTACACTTAGGAAATGGGATGGCTGGTCAGGCTAACAGTTATTGAACTTTGGCCTAGAACAGTAACAATTTAATTTGTCTTTATGAACTCACACAAACAGACCAGTGCTTGTAAACATCATAACCTCTTTGACAGAGCTAATAATATAATACATCTTAAGAAAATTGGAACATGTGATGAGTGTTCTGGGTTGACATGACCGTAGTGTTATGATAACAGAGTCCCCACAGCAGCCTGAATTTTTTTTTTTTTTTTTTGACCGCAGGGAAACCTATACACATCATAGTTTTGCACTTATTGTGTGCTTTGAACCAAAAGGCTGTAAGTGCCCACAGCTTGCATGCATGTGATTCATTGCACACAGTCATACCTGTAGCTGTCGTGCGTGTGTCCTTTTTTTTCTTTTGGCAGACGATGCAGAGCAGCAGTAGCTGAGAACGCTGCCTCAGAGGAAATGACTTGCACACAGGGACTGGCTTCATGACACAGTGAAATTATCTGCCAGCTCAGGGGTGGGGTGGATCGCTTCCTGTATTGCTGTGCATGTTGGGAGATCCTCGTGCGTTTGTGCGCGTATGTGTACATGCACACGCGCTCGGCAACCTCCCCACCCCCCAGAGTGTGTATTTTTTCCCTTAAATAGCAGTTTTGTGTGAGGTCAGTCCTTTAATGGGGAAGTGTAGTTGAGATGATGAAACCGAGAGAGCAGCTCGCTCCAGACTGACTGCAGCCGAGCGGAGAACGATGGAGAGATCCGGACGTGAGGCAGATAAGACGGAGCAGCAGAAAAAGGGCAAAAGATACGTGAGAAAGGCAGAGAAGACGTGACGGAAACATGAAACAGACTGCACACCATCCTGTGTAGTTACAGTAGAAGAATGAAAGAAGAGGATGAGCTTGAAAAATAAAAAAAAGAGACTGTGATTACAGTTCTGTATCAAACGACTCCTCATTGACAGTTGAGGAATGCACAGCTGACGAACATTGATAGATGACTTCCTCAATGTTACACACTGTAACGATTACGGTCTTTTGCTTATTTAATGGTTTCCCTACTTTTCTCTGGGTCAAACTAAGTCCATTATGCAGTGACTGAATCCTGCAAATCATCATCTTATTCCCAGTTAACATGCTGCCACAGTTCCCAGCCCAACTAGTTCCTGTTTGAGCTGCTGTGACACACACACACGTACACACACACACACACTGTGCACTGTGCAGTGTAACGCCATCTATGGCAACACTTTGACTCTTCATTTGATATACAGAGATCTTTATGTAAGGTCTGGGGTCGCAAAACATTTACAGTTAGCTTTGTAGATTTACCTTTTACTGTGTGCATATATACTGTATGGAACCACACACATGCTGGAGGGATAACAGAACATCTCAGTCCATTTAGAGACGGTATTTATATACACACACCCACACTATTTACATCATCACCACTGTCTGCATACACACAATACATATTAATAAAATCACAAATTATGCTACATGTTTTTCTTCATCAGTGGCTGCATATTGTGTGAATGATTCATCTCATCAGTCAGTGTTTGTTCATCAGGTCAAATGATTAACGTCAAGGACAGAATCCAGTAGGCAGCTGCATATGGAAGAAATGAGTCTTGGGTGGAAAACAACCCTCAGAATGTACATTTAAGTGTTTTGTGTTATGGTGAAAGTATTTGGATACTAACATCTGCCTAAAGTTTCAGAGAAAACTAGACTTTCCTACATTTCCTAAACGAAATGTAACTTGTGTTCTTGCCGGATTGGTGGACTTGTGGCTAGGTGCGATGTAAAAACAAGAAACAGTACCAAAGACGGACTGGTTATAAAGACCTACATTTATTTTTCTTAAAGTTATGTTGTTGTACATTATTTGTATGTACAAGTTATTTATGACATAAATAAAGACATTCCTGTCAAAATGCTTGCGTTTTTAAAGTTTAAATAAAGTCTCTAGGTGAAAGTATGAAGGAGTAGTGGTCAGAAAAAAGTCAACTTTTTTTTTCTTCCCATTGAAAATTAATGGGATTTTTGAACATCTTTATATGTGAAAACCGTACAAGATATGATGACGTGATGACATAAATAATCTTTGGGCCAAGCTGGACATTTTTTGTATTTTTCTCAGAATAAATTTAGGATCAATCATGTGGGAATGATAGCCACTTAAAAATGGCCCAGTTTATTTCAGATGGACAAGTTTGGCTGGATTTTCGCAACTTTAACGAAATTCGTGCATCGGAATGTCAGTCCACATAATACCACATCTATGGTATCAATAATACCACATCTTTCAAGACCAGGCTGCACATTTTTGTAATAATTTGTTTTGGTCTATGTCCAACGCTCTGGGCCGCATCTTTTGCCAAAATTTTTTGTACAAGTCAGTCAGCCAGTCTCCCAAACAATAGTCCCCTCTGCCTTGCATTGCATGCAAGCACATGGAGAATGATGGTTTTGCTTAGTATGAAATATTGGTCTTTACACAGCACTGTGTTAACAATACTGTAGTTTCATAATGACACATTTCCCCTCTACTGTAGAAGTATCAGATCTGCAGAATAAATAAACTATTATGTCATTTTACACCATATGAGACTTACTGGTTAGAATAAATAATTATGTAAATGTCATGTAAAGTCTGATTATTAATACTTATTTCTTATGAGTCAGTCTTCTAGTGTGCCACTGAATGCTAATGAAAGGAAAACAAACACAGTGAGGTACAGTAGGTCATTAATTTCAATGATCAACACCCACTGCGACACGTACACGCTGTGTTAAAGCTCCGTTTTGTTACCACAGGCTTCATTAACATCTGTGTCTTTAACATCCGTGTGCTTGGAGTTTAGTTCCAGAGTTTAGTTCAGTTTGTGTCTGTGGTGCTATCTGACTTATAATGTGTTTTCCCCACTATCATTACATGTTTTTATATAACAGCGATGAGTCACTAGTCATTGTTTTAATGTGTAAAGCTGCTGATGTTTTGCTTTCCTGATGGATTTTGTTCTCTGTTGTCTTTCTTCACAGGATTCCATAAACGCCCTGGTCCTTGACTTAGATTATCCAGCACTTCGTAAAAACAAAAACATTGAAACCTTCTTACACAGATGTAAGTAGTTTTTGTGTGTCACTGAGAAAAGAAACCATTATTGAGCTGTTACAATCACAATGTTTTTTAATGTCTATGTGATTTTTCTCTTGTTATAAATTCTGACCTCAGATGAGAAAGTCATAGGACAAGTGCGGAACCTCCAGATGAAGTCTGAAGACTTTGACAGAGTTAAAGTCATTGGTCGAGGGGCATTTGGTGAGGTTCAACTGGTGAGTAATACTTGTTACCAGAATAGTCATTTTAAAGTTTGTTTTAAAGTAGTACTGATTCTAATATACTGCCTATTCCTGTTTTATTTTTCTGTACAAGTACATAGTGAGGCAATATTATATACTTATATTGTTCTTTTCACTACTGTACAAAAGTCTCAGGACACCTCTAGGTTTGTTGTTTTTGCAGAGTTGAAATGAGCATACATATTTATTTCTTATTCTCTTTTCTTCAGATAAAACTAAGAATTCAGGGAATATGTGCACAGCCTTAATAGACGCACAAAAACTGAACTAAATGGGTTCTAAAGGCTAAAGTCTCTATTTAGTGTGACCTTTGACCCCATGACAAGAAGCAACAGAAACATCTGACCTATGTTGAATAAAACCTGGTGTGAAATATGAGAAAATCGATGCAATAAATCTCTTATTGTCTGAACAATAAGAGATTTATATAAGACATAATAAATGCAAAGTGGAGTTACACTAAAATCTACCATTTGGTTTATAGAAGCTGTTTTTTCCCCTGAAATGTTACTTTTTAGCATTGTACATACTTCCTATATATCCAAGTTGTATCTTAATACAGAAACTGAGAAATGCATATGTGGTCATTAGAACTTTACTAAACCAACAGAGCTAATGTTGGCCCAGGACTTTTATACAGTACTATGTATGTTAAAATGTTATAAAATAAAAATGTACATCTACTGTTCAATATAGAATACAAAAAAAAAAAAAAATCAAGTTTAATCAAGTCAAGCCAAGTATCAGATTTGCTTTGTTTAAGTTATTCATCCTCTGATCTTGATCACAATTTCTCTCTCCCTGGGTAACCATCATCATCATCAGGTGCGACATAAAGCCTCTCAGAAGGTCTATGCCATGAAGCTGCTGAGCAAGTTTGAGATGATCAAACGTTCAGATTCTGCCTTTTTCTGGGAAGAACGGGATATCATGGCCTTTGCCAACAGTCCCTGGGTTGTGCAGGTATAGTATACAAGTATTTATTGTGATGTACTTGTTATATTTTCAAAGGTTTGTAAATTGTGCTTACAACAAAAACAAATACCTAACTTGTTTGCTGTTTTGCTTTTTGACCTTTTGGTGTCTTTCTACTGACATTACATAACATGCTGTTTTATGTTATGAGATTCTCTCACCTCACTTTCAATTATATCGTATCAAAAGAGAGTGCTTTCCCGATTGTCTTAAATGGATGGCAGAGTTGAGGTATAATGCATTTCAATGAAGTTGAAGCACTCGCAAGAGACAAATTAAAAGACGAGTGGCTGAAAAGCTTAAAAAGACAGATGGTATCCTAATGTCTCCCTGAATACTTGATCCTATAATTCAGATAATGCAGATGAGTAGTGTTTTATATACATTTATATACATTTTATATCCAACTCAATCAATAGCCACAATACTTCTGTTAGTCGTACCTCAATGTCCATCATACTGTAATTAATCTGTATTATACAAGTGTCCTGTGCAATACATTCCTACACTTTTTAATATATTCTCAACTGTCCTGTATATCATATTGTACATATCTAATTGCACTGCCTCATAGGATTATATTTTGTGCATATTTTTGTACCTTAATTTATACTAAGACTCTATTTTGTACATATTTTGCATCTTAATTTTATATTTTTACATTTCATATACAGTATAGTCAACCTGTATGCACTGAAAAGGAGCAGCTCTTCAATCTCGTTGTACACTGTATAATTACAATAAAGACTATTCTATTCTATTCTATTCTATTCTATTCTATTCTATTCTATTCTATTCTATTCTATTCTATT
>JAPTGZ010000016.1:12728333-12745141 GCA_029814645.1 Fowleria isostigma | reverse complement strand
ATGAAGGGGTGGGGGAGGGCTTATGTTCAAGGGAGACCCAATTCACTAATTCATGTCAGAAAAGAAATGTGTAATTTGTTAAAAAAAAAACCTCAAATTAAGCTACGTTTAAAAAAAAAAAAATCTTATTTTTAAACATTACAGATTTCATCCTGCCAGCCCAGTTCATAGATTTATCAGCTTAGATTCATTTATTTGAAAGAATCAATGTGTCAGCTCATTGTTGTTCCAAAGAAATACAGCGTCTATGATGGTAGAACTGGACATTTTGTTGGCAAATGTTGTTTGATGAGAGGAATCGTCCATGGTGGAGGTTGTGTGAATTGATGCGTCTGCCTTGTGTGTGCTATCATCCTGAACTGCCTGGAGCCAGTCCTACTCTGAGAGTGAGAGGGCATACGTTTCCTCCTCTCACTCTGTCTGAACCTCACTCAAACACAAACGCACACTCACAGTCACTCATTGCTCCCTCGGCTGTCTCATTTTTTCTGAGCCGAAACTCCGGCGGTCTAGAAGGAAGGAGTAGGCGGGACTTCAGTGGCAGTGATTGACAGGTTGAGGGGTAAAATGCAGTGCGTTCAAACATTTTGAGGGGACTCTTCCCCACTTTTTCTGCCTCTCAGCCTGTTCTGTCATTGCCAGTTTTCGTTTTAAACTTGGCTTTGTGTCAGAGAAAGAGGAGAACAACAGAGTGTGTGTGTGTGTGTGTGTGAGCGCTTAACCATTTGTGTGTGCATGGCAGAAAGGCGCACACATGCAAACGCAGAAAGAGTATTTGTTAGGACAAGGGGGTATAGTTTCCTTCGCCGGAGGGAAAACGAAATGTGAGAAAACACGGTTCTACATCACAAATCACTTTAATACTGGCCCTATGGAGAGCCAGTGTCTCCCTCTGTCAGAACTGGGAGGAAATAAGAAGAACCTTAAATGACTTCGGTCCAACTTTGAAGCAGCCAAATCCCTCTCTGCTGTCTGTGTGAACACTTTAAGACTCGCTGTGTTAAAAACTAATAACCAGATGACAGTGTTCAGGACCCCTGCGTTCTCAGCCACACCCTCCCCCCTCCTGAAAACAAACATCGCACCACAGGGGGGCTGTTGAGCCTGATAACATGCTGTGACCACTGTAAAACATGAGCACGGCTGATGGCATTATTCACCTGTTAAAAAAAATATTTTCCTTCATTTACACTTCGTTTTAATACTTCTTTGAATTGAGTTTATATTAAACTGCTTTGGCTTATTCCTGGATTTAAATCCTTTTGAACGCTTTATTTATAAAACACACATTGAACATTAATTAGAATGTATTGGTCTTTAAGTCCTCATACTGACTTATAGCTCATTAAATTGGGCTCAGTTTCTTATAGCAAAAGATACAACAGTTTTTGACATTAATGGCTTGTTAATATTTAGTGTGAATATGAAAATATCTATTAAGCGATATGTTCCATTTTATTGCATTATCCTACTAAACATGTACCATAGAGGCATAAAACGGTAATGTAGCCGACTGACTCAACCATCCTTAACATTTTGTCCAACCTAATTCAGATTAGTAATAATTTCCTACTCTATCCAGGGTTGATGAGAGCTAAACTTCAGCATATAACCATTTTCCCTCTATTTTCAGCAGCGGGACAGGCCTTAAACGTTTAAATTGTGGATGATGGATGGTTTCATTGGCGACTAGAAGGATTGGGAGGTTTTAGTCTCAGTGCTGCGAACTGTGAGGGGAAACATGCTGCGCTGCTGCCAGTGAAGAAACTCCAGAGCATAATGGATGACAGCCACCTCTGGCAAAACAACACAAGTAAGCTTAAGACAGACAACGGGAAAATCCACTGTGAGCATCAATGGCGGATTAAACAGTTATTGGTCGCCATAAAACATTACCATTTTAAAGCGTGGGTTACCAGAGAGAGGCATGGATCCCCAGGGGGTCCGAGGAGGCAGTTTCATGGGGTCTTGCTATATATTTTATTTTCAGATATCCCGTTTGAATAATGCGTCAGAGTGATGGTTCTTTATTTAAACTTCACTTTCACAGCTATAATCGCACTGTGTAGGCAGTGGTATAACTCAGTTCAGTTTATTAGCAGCTGTAAGTCCAACATTGGAGTCATTTAGAGAAAAGGAAACCCTTTGAATAACAGTGGGCCCATAAACAAGAAATATGTTTGGACCCCTGGTTCAAAAAGCTGAATCATTGTGGCGTCCGCAACTATTTTACGTCAGATTCATAGACTAAGTTTCTATTATAGTGATTAAATGTGCGACTTTATCTAGCATTTGTGACACGTTAGAGACTGTGGCATCCCATATGCTATAATTTAGTAACCGCGGTGATGATGGTAAACAACAGGACTCACATTGGGGCAGGCGTCCTCTCCCTGTTGTCCCACTAGGATGTACAACAACTCGCCCCTCTTCAGTAAGAAGTCTCCTGTGATGTAGACGCCGTATGATCTGCTCATGGCCAATACGCTGCGACCACCCGCTGCACCATAGGCTGTGATTCTGGGGTTCAACACACAGAACACAAAACATGCAAAGTAAAAACATTAGTGGGTTAATTATCTTAATGATACAGAAAATGAAAAGCTTGATGATTCTTTCAAGTGTGTTTCATTTGGTTCTGAGATGTTTCCACGAGAATAAACATGAGAGGTTCACCCAGCAGCAACAGAACAGTTACTATATTGTACATTCTACGCTATACAGTTAGTGTTTATTAAAGATAACCTGAGGCTGATAAACAATCTTTGTGTCTTCCTTATGCAATTTCATTAAGCAACAAATAAAGTTAATTTACCAACACTAACACACTTTCACCCAGGGTATTTTTTAAATAAAACTATTTGATTTTGCATTGCACATTAGTCTGAAGCAAATATGCACATGGATGCACAAGTGCACAAAGAAATTAACGGGAAAACACACACCTTTGTAACAGAAGACACTAATTTCAAAGCTTTAGTTTTCTTGCCAGGAAAAAAACAACTTGATTGGTTTTTGGGAGCCCTTCGATATTTCTCCTCCCTGGTGGTCGAGCTTGGTGGGAAGAGACAGAACACTGCCCGGTGCTCAGTAGCTACCTCAGCTGTTTGCCTAATGACTTTTGGGAAATGCAGAGCGCATATTCATCTCTGTTGCCGTCTGTCAGCTTCATTTATAGACTCTGCCAGCTAAACCAGGCCACATCAAGACCACAGTTCTGGAGTTGTTGTGGAGACGGAAGGTGTTTTTCTGAATCTCCGGGACACGGTATGAAGACAGCGCTGTTCATATCGCTCTTAGTCAGGTATTTTCGGACTCAAGGGTTTTGGCCGAGCTTAGTGGTGTATGTGCCATTGTGTGCTTTGTGGTTTCAGTCTTGATGTGGGAGGCTACCATAGCAGCTTTCAGAAATGTTTTTGTTTAAGCCGCCCGAGTCAAATTCAAGTTAAACAGCTCAGGTTGTCATGAATGCCCACAGGAAGAATATTGATCTTTCCACCCAGCAATGAAGATTGAAGCATTAATCCTGTTGCAATACACATCGCGAAGTCAAGGCGGTAATGGTGACTGTTGAAGTGTTATGAAGCCTTAAAGACCACCAACAGAGACAGGGGAGTGGGTGTTTCTTTTTTTTTGGATTGTGGCGTCAGGTACAGTGTGAATCATGTTATATAGCTGCCATTACTCCAGCCTCTGCTCCCTCCTGCAAGAATCTGATAGTGAAATTTTTCGGTTTGCTTGCGGAAGATGGATGCACGGCTGATGCAAAGAGGATTGGAGGTGGGCGAGAGGAGTGTGCGTAGTTGAAAAATATGTGGGTGTTCTGACGCAAGACGAAAGAGGGGCTAAGTGTGCATTGTTTGGTGTGTAAGTGTGCCGGTCCCCAAGTTAATGCAACAGAGAGTGAGCAGCAAAAGTGAGACTACAGAAACAGATAAAAGTGTTCCAGAGTGGGAGCTGTGTACAAATTTGTAGCAGAATAGTTAAGTGAAATGTTTTTGTCCTCTGAGGCTTTATACTCTGGCAGCAGTCCTACCTGTATGTTCCAGTTTCTGGGACTTGCCACATCTGAATGCCTTTGAAGGGCCCTCGGGTGCCGACTGTCACATTGACGTTGCTGTTCCTGTAGGAGTTGCTGCACTGGGTGGGAGTTGGGCCTTCAGGGCCCACAGCCCCACAGGTATGAAAAATCCATTTTTTGGCTGCACAATAATAAAAAGAGGGAAAAAAAAACAACATTTAGCTCCTCATAGACCACACAGAGCTGTAGAACATGTTCTGATTTCAATCACAAATGCACTTAAAGCAAGCAAGATGATGGAGAGACTCACTGTGCACCACCGACTCATTACAGATCTATTTGTCTCACATTCATTCCACTTCAGCATTCCCCACAGCTCCACTTAAAAAATGAGTAAAACCCAAACACACAGATATGAAGCGAATTATCACATATTGGAGAGTCAAGCTCCGAAATGGAAGTTGCTCATATAAGATGCTGCTATCATCATCTTCAGAAGTGTAGCAGGGGACGTAGTGACAGGATCACAGGTGACAAACATTTCTCCTCATTTTCTATGTAATCCCATGCGTCGGTGCTAATTGGAGTTCTTTTCACTGTAATTATCACAAGATTAGTCTTGTCAGATGGACGTGGAAGGACTTAACGCCGCAGCACTAAATCCTGATTTAAGGCTTGTGAACACAGAGCAGTGAGGAAGACACCAGGGATGAAACCCCTCTTTCTTTTGCTTGTGGTCTCCCTGCCCAGCTGTGAATACACGAGGACTGTTGATCATTCATTTCAGAGCAGAGCTGATTTGTGGCAATGTGACGCTAACTAAAGCCAAAGCCATACACTGTAAACCCGAATTAGTTGATTTTACTAGAAATTTGTGTAGAAACCCGTTGCCTTTAAACATGCTGAAACTAAACATTCTAAGTTGCATTGACACAGACTATTATTAATATTTACTGAAAATCGTTAGTTCAGTTAATTTTCTTTGCACCCACAAGTTGTTTGAAATAATTATCTTAAGCTAAACATACAAATACATTACATTTATCACTACTTAAATTTGTTAATATAAATAATGAGATTTCTTCACTGCATGCGAAATTGAATCTGTTTAATCCAAATAAACACACTTATTTAAGTTGGACTAAGTTACATTTAGGGGTAAACAGTACCAGACACTAACAGTCCCTTTTAGCTATGAAAGGTCAGAGGTCAGCCTTGTTTCCATTGCCTCTCTGACCCTTCCAGACTCCTGGCCTGTGAACTCTTCCTGTGTTACATACACCACAACAACACCAGGAAGTATTTAAAAATAACTTTAACCCTGTTCTTAGATCCTTGGAGATTCTCAGCCCTTGCCTTCCGTCATGGTTCCTTTCTTTAAGTTTCCCAGCTCATTTATTCTCCACAGGTGTGTTTCATCTCTTCCACCAATGAGGTTGGAGGTGTAATCAGCCAGAACACCTGTTCTTGAAGCAGGATTTTGAAACATCATGAGTTAATGTGGCCTTCCTAAACACATGGGTGGGGTGCAACTCCAGGTATTGGTGATATTTGAAAAGGGCACCACCTCCTCTGACAGAAACATAACATGTTCAGTTATCTCTGCTCATCAAGATTATTGCACTGCACTACGATGAAAAATAGTACACTCAACTTGTATGGTGTAGTAATAACACACAGTTTATACAAAACACAAAACAATAAGTAATCACTAGAAAACAGGTTATATACAATAAAATCCAGGTTTACGGTGTAGCACTTTACATGAAGGCTTTTACTAGCCAGTGTATGTGCACTTGTCATTGCAGGAATAGTCCACAGAGTAGGTCATTGTTTAACCAGGATTGACAGCAGACTGATAAGATTGTAACAGGAAGCAGAGAAGAAAGAATTGACACCATGAGAACATCTCAGGAGTGTGACTTCGAATAATTCCATCAACACTGCACCTATTTGTGCCGTTGCCTGCTGCGTTGTGCCCATTAAAGTACATCAATTCCAGCATTCACAGGGATCTCTTGCCAAAAGTCTGTTGATGGAAGAAAAAGAACTGCAGGATTTAGGTATTTTTAGACTCTGCCTGTGTAGACCTTTAACAACAAAAATTAAAATATATGCCATTGTGTTATTAATTAGTTTCACTTGAGTTATCACAAGATATTGAGCTTCCACAGAAAAGAGAGGAAATATGTTTTCAAGATGTCATCATGTTGAAGAAGAAGAAAAAATAAGAGAGCTCATTTCTGTTCCTGTCAGTCCAAATGATGACTAGCATTTCACAGCTGAAACTTGGATGAGCTGAATATCATCTTATTTGTCAGTTTGATATGTCAGGATTGGTTCAGTTCAAGGGCACCTGGCATGTGATCCAACATGAGTCCTTCATACTGAGCTTCTGCCTGTCTCTCTATGAACCCATCATATTCTTTGTGTTTTCGCCAGCTGAAACCATTTGTTACTTTTAGAAACTCAAACAAACACTATAGAAACAGAATATTTTACGGATGACCCTGGGCTTAGGAATGCTCTCCTACTCTAAAATAAATAAATAAATAAAATTAAACGAAACTGTTGTGGGGGGACTGGAGTTCTGTCTGGCCTTCATCCAGAAGGAGGAAATTGATCCCTCAAGTCAGTATTTTCAACACCCAACAAGGTAAAAAAAGAGTTAAGACTGCGGAGAATAGATCCATCACTGGAGCAGAAAAGCCTCCAAAGCCAGACAGTTCTTTAGACGTAAATCTCACTGTAGTTAATGTGTTACCACAAGCTGCCAATCAGTGAAGGATGGACACGCTAAAGAGAAAAGCTGAAGAAGTGAAGATAGAATGTAATTCAGCGTTTTATAATTTCTAAGGTAAAATTGAGCCTATTTGCTATAAACAGGATTCCTATAGGTATCGACAAGTTAAATCTAAGACTTTTTAAGACCTTTTTAAGATTATTCAGAACATAATTTAATGTCCATATTACAGCCATATTTCACAACCATAATGGCAAAAATTTGTGATTCCTAGAATTTAAGAAAATATATTTATTTACTCTAATGCCTTGATTCCCACATTCCGAGTCATTTCTCACTGCAAAGTTAGCAATAATTGGTCCCTGATTTCAATAAAAACTATAGGGATGGAACAGATGGAACTGAGTTGACTAATGTCACTTTTTTACAGTTTGGACATTTAATAGACACATTTAAAGACAACACAGGAAAAAAACTTTAGGGCAAGATAAATTAAGAGCTACTCTATCAAATTCAATACCTTGTAAAGCCTATTTTGTTCTTTTAACTACCCCACTAAGAAGAACCTGATAAAAAATGTTTTGTCAGCATTTCTTATTCCCTTGCGTGAGCAATATACACACACACACACACACACACACACACACACACATATACATATATATATATATGTATATATATTACCATATCTATCACATAATATCAACTCGGAAAATGTCAAATTGCTTACTAAATTAATTTTTTCAAGATATTCATGATGTACTACCCCTAAATGTTCAATATTTGCAGCAATAGATGAACAGAGGTTTTGATTTTATAACAAATACTCCATTATGTTATACTGACTTAATTTTTCTACTCTTACCATAAAGACACAAATCCTATTTGGTTGAACAAATTTTTTTTTTTTTTTTTTTAAATATAACTTATCTAATTTTAGTTTTTTGTGGTATCAAATAATGTAATTATGTTTAGGAAGGCCTCTCATACTATAATATGCCAAAAAAGTTTTCATATCTTTCATATTTTAACCAAAAACAGTCAAAATAATGGCAGAACAAGCAGTTCAAGGGTTAATGTATTAAATGCAGATTTATAAATTCAAGGCTTTTAAGATTTTTTAAGATCCTGCGGGAACCCTGTGTAAATGAGATTCTAGTAACATACAGTAGGTTGAGCTCGACAGTTCGACATTAGTGTGGCTGCTGTTGAAGGTATCCAAATTCTAGGTTTGATTTATTTCTCCTAACTCCCTTGGGTGCAATTGGTTTCACACCTCAGCCCACTTGATTGATTTGTTAGTCCATCAATATGATTGAATTCTTATGCACATACACACACACACATACCCTCGAGCACACCACCTAACACACCTAATGAGCCATTCTGTGATCTAGCCTTGGCAGAACAAACAAAAACAAGACATGTTCTTACAGATGATGGCCCTTCAAACCTGCAACACACACGAGGCCATGCACATAGTCTGCACGAACCCTCTTGGGGAGACTCAGACACTGTCTCGCTTCTATATAAAACTCCTATTCTTTGAACTTTTGCCACCGGTGCTATGCCATCATCATAACAAACATTGGCCTCCATCAAAGCAAGGGGCGACGCTGTAATATGGTGTCAACAGTGAGGAATTGTAGCAGACAAGTCGAATATGAGAGAGAAAAAGAGCCCAACAGTCAATGAGAAGAGTCTCACTTCTCAGAAAAATATCTCTAATTGGAAAGCAGTTCTGACAGCAATGGTCTGGCAGTCTTTACTTTGACTGACGCTTATTTCTTGAACCAGTCCGAAACAAGTAATAGAGTGTTTCAGCACCCAGTTAGTCCTTGTAGTTATAAATTGCCAGAAGGCCAGAATAAATCATCACCTAAGCTAGCTGTTTCTTGTGACAGATGGATGGTAAAATAAATAGATGGGATGATTTAAAGTCTAATTAGGTAATGGTATTTGTTGGTTTTGTCTTAATAAAGTACTTTTGTCTCTTTCAAGTAAAAAAATCATATGTGTGGGAGGTTTAAAAGTACAGATATCTTCTTTAACTGTTCTTAAATAAACAAATTATTTATGCTTTGTTAAAACATTTTTTTCATTACAAACATTGATTTAACTACAGCGACTCCTACATTAGATGTGACAGATATGTCAGTCAGTGCCGCTTGGTTAAGAATAAAAAAATCCGCTAACACACTGAAGCTGCAGATAAACAATATGTAGGCGCCTCATTTCATTACGGCGCTTTCTTTTATTAGCGTGGATCCTCTTTAACCAGTGACAGTTGTCCTCCATGGGCAGACCATTAGAAAGATGGATCAAGGTTGGCACGCCATGAACGGATTTGAATGCTAAGTACAAAGCTTATGGAGCACCCGAGTCCAATTAATTACAAAAGCCTCTTTTGCGTGGCACTGCTCATTATCAGTTTCATATCTGTCTTAGTGACTAATGTTCCCCCTCCAAAACCCAAAGTAACAACAACTAGCTAACTGATTGCTGCAGGCCAGTGTTTATGTACAAGTAAACAACAAAGTGGAGACTCACATCTCTGCTGTGCTGCTAATTAGTGAGCATGCAATGTCCAAAGATCCTCTCTGCATGCACAGAGCGTTCAGGGAACGACATCTGCCGTCAGTTACTTTCAAGAGCCAATCGAATTGCCTCAATCACCATCCCTTCTGTCTTTGATTTGATGCCAGTTTTCTTCTACTTCACAGGACTCTGGCTTTTGTTGTTTGTTGTTATATGAGAAGAAATGGAACACCTTGATAAGAAAATACACTATCTGTTCAAAGAAACAAATGCTTTTTACATTGTGCTTTACTTGTGTAAATAAGTTGCTCCTATGGTATTGTGTTGTATTGTGGCAGACTACTCCATGCGATTGAAAACTACACACAGTCACATGCACAGAAATAAGCATGGGGATCATTTTGAGGTTAGTGATGTGTTCTGTTCTAATCAGGAAGGATAATCACGTCAAGAAAAGAAAAGGAAGTTTATCTAGATGTGCATTTCTACTCATCTTATCACCCCCACAAAGCTTCAGTAGTGAGAAGCTGGTGCCACACAGCAGGGCTGCGGTGAGAAATGAAAGTGTGCACCGCTGGAATAGAGTGGAATCAATGGAGATGAAGAAAAAGAACAAAGGGAAAGACAGTATGAAGGTGAAGTCAGGGTGAAGATAAAACAGAGCAGGGGGAATATGTGGAACAACAGACAAAGATCAGAGGCAGTGCTGACAGAAAGACAGGGCAGTAGGGCGAGAGGGCAGTAATGTGAACCAACAGGGAGTCAATAAGGGCCTTTTCAACGACGCAGATGGGAAACAAATGGAGAAACAAAAAGGTACAAAATGTGCTAGACTCAGATATGGAGGAAAGGCAAAGGGAAAGATGAATGGGGGAGTGAGAGGAGACAGGGGACGTCGACGCTTTGTGGGGTTAATCATTGAGTGTGTCGGGGGAAGAACAGAGCCTTGTTGGAGTGACAGCTCTGCTGAGCTAAAACCTTCATCAGGCCTGCCGTCCTGCCTTGCAGACGTCAGTGTATCAGCTCCAGAAGGGGAGAAGGGAGATGCCCAGTGAATGTTAACTGCTCAAGGCTGTCTTTGAAATCGCCAATGTATAACTGCAAGTTCAACTTCTTTCCCTCGAGTTAATATCTATGATAATCACAAGGGCAAGAACAGTGTGATCTCATAGGCTTATCTTTCCCTCTGGAGATTTAAGTCAGCTGGCTTTATTGTAACCATACTAAGTATTACCTGTGTAAGCACATGAATATAAGGTTTTGTTGCTGCCCTTGCAAGAGAAATCTAGTAAAAAACTCCTTTTTGAGGTGAAATACTATTTATAGTAATATGTTACAATGCATAGAGGATGCTTCTTGAAATTCAAAGTGTATTCAGTAGAAAAGCTAGATTAAATAGACATGGTTTTCTGACTCATCCATGTCTTCTGCTGCAGATCAATGCATAATCCCTTAATTTGATCAAATCATGTTTCTTGGCCAACATTAATGTCTGATGTTTTCATGTCCATGTCTGACTAGGACAACATGAATAGACTGAATGAATAAGAGACTGCTTTGTGCTCAGACTGAATGGCATCAGTTAACAGTTGCATGTTGGGTGGCTCTGGACTCTTACTGCTATATATCTGTGGTCGAACACCACCCCACTCTCTACAGCATGAAGGAAATGTTTCTCTGAGCTAAGATTTAGCAGCCACTATTCTGCATTTTGAATACTGTATCCTAAGTCAAAGGGAGCAATCTGACTGACTGGTTAAGAAATAAGATTTCAATTATTTATTGCAATTACACTTTGTTTCCTGCTCTGTCTTTCCTCTGCTTGGTATGCAGGGAAAGAACAGGAGCTGGCAGAAAGAGGGAAGCAAATGAAAATGCAATCTGTGTAGGTTTAGCTTTTGATGAATTTTTTACAGCATATTTTGGTCACTTTATGTGATAAACTGAGAGTTGTTGAGAGATGCCACCAAAAAGTGGGTAGAAAGAGATGAGGAACAAAACAAAGGTCACTGAGAATGTGAATCAAAGCAGGGACACTGTAGATTATGGCCGTCAATCTGCATCCGTCCTGCTGAGCCACCCCTGGTATGATTTGTCTTAACAAGTCTCTATAATTCACTACATTGATTTTCTGAATTTGAGCTATGTATAAAATTCATAAAAATCCTTTAACTCTTAATTACTTATTTTTGTGGAGACTGCAATGAATTTTCCTCCACAGCAAACCTTTCCTAAATGATTTATCCCATTTAAAAAAAATATATATATATATTTTCTCTGCACTTAGCATTTTTTTCCTAAATTTAATTCACCAGTCATGGTCATGTTCATATAATCTCAGACTAAATTCAAAGGTAATTACATCAAAACAGGGAAAAGTGAAACAAAAGTGATACAAAATGTGTCTACAATTGTTGTCATTTATCAAACTCCATGTATTGACTTAATGTTGCAGAACAGTGTCTCCATGGAGACTATGGAGCCACTAAACGTCCAAATGGGTCATATGTGATCATGCTGAAAAGCTGAGAAACTACCTTTTACTTGAATTATTATTATTAATAGGATCAGTAGATGCTCTTGGTCATGTGGTTGACTTTGTGAACTGTCTCTGAATATGAGTACAAACCACCCCAATCTGTAGGAATTGGAAAACAGGCATCAGTTTTACAAACACCGAGACAAAATGTATATTTGTTCACCAGTTATAAATAAAGATTGTGAAGTGAACATGCAAAGGATGATTTTTGAATATAAAAAGTATCACTGTGCTGACCGGCCTAAACTTGGTATAGCTGTGGGCGATATCTTTCAAAGCATCAACAAGCCCCTTGTACCTCAAGCTGTACAAAGCCACAACGGTGCAGAAATATGTTTTAGAGCAGGTTTGATATGAAAGTAACTCTAACTTATGACTTTTAGTATAGAAATGGAATCTCTGCTTGTCTTTACCCTTTTGAGGGAAGGAAGTGAGAAAGCACGAGGTGGAAAATGTCAAGTCTATGTAACTGGCTCCATTGACATTCTCTGGAGACAAATTGGAGGATTTTACACTTCAAAACTGCCCGTCCTGCTCCATTTAATGCCAAAGGAGATGTCTATGGCACTTACTCAGATGTGGATGTGGTGCAGCCCAGTAGGGGGCACACTTACTTTGTTGCAGCCCATACATTGTGCTGGGCTCAGCACGTGTATAGTGAGTCATTACGCCATGTGTGTGCAAGTTTGAGTTCAAAAGTGAGCAGGAAAGACGAAGAGACAGAAACATCAGAAGGGATAATAGACACAGAAATGATCCATGTGGAGAATTTTCTCCCACAGAGTGGAAAGCAAGACAGTTAAGTTCAACTGAGGTAGGAGAGGCTCCAACTTACAGGAAACAGCGGGCGGTAAGTTCATCAAAGGGCTTCCATTGGATGGGGTCGTGGTCTTGATATTTTGGTTGGTGGGTCTAAGTGGCAGTCTGGTTGTGCTGGTGACCACTGGTGGATACTCCCCGTTGGCTGAAATAGAATAAAACACATTTGTTAAAAAAAGGCTCAGCTTTCTCTCATGTGAAGCAATAGGATCCTGTTGCTGCTACACTGATGAACAGAGTAAGCACAGTAGCCCCAGACCCCTCACTGATACAGAAAATGTGAAACCACCAGCAGGGGTCATTCTTTCATTTGTACCACCAATGGCTATACAGAGAGAGTGGAATGCATAACATTCTGCTTCTTCTATCTCTCCCCAACTCTACACGTACATACAGTAGGCTGATAAGCACATTCAGCCTGGGCGTTTTGTAGCAATCCATCAAGCCTCCAGCCCTACTCCTTTCCCAGGACTGAGATCATAAGCTCACTAGCACCTTGATCTCTTCTCCCTCAAATTCTCACCCAGAATTAAATCTTCCAGGCAAAAGACTGGTTATTACATCTGAAAAGAGAGGAGCCCCCTCCTCCTCCAATAGATGTAAAAGCAGGGCAGGGTTTTCCTCACCATTTTAAAACTTAAACACAGCACCCATGTCTGATTTCTTTTAAATTAACTATTTAACTACACAATTTGCTGTGACTAAACCTAATGATTCACTTTTTTTTCCCCCTTCTTATGGGTGTGATTTAGTGACATCTATTGGTAATATGGAGAATGCATCCACCTGAATATCTAAAACAACAGAAAAACGCATGTCTTGTTACAGTTGATGCTTTATCTCTTCTTGACTTCTTACATAAGAATATTAAGTGTGATGCACACTCAAACATAGTGGGAGACAGTATTACACCTTACTACTGAATAGCACTCACTAGAAAAAAGGAAATTATGAAATCCATTAAGAGCTATTGCAGAAAGATGATGGATTCACTGACTAATGACACACTCCCTCTTTGGATAAAAATGGCTAATTGTAGTGTAACAAAACAAGGCTGAAAAAAAAGAAAGAATCAAAATTCTCATTTTCATGTTACACACATGAGAATATAATTGAATACTATAATAAAATCCTCCTAAGTCTCCCTGGATATCACACACTGGACAACTTCCAAAAAAACACATTAAAACCTCAGCCAAAATAATGTCAAAGCGATGCGGGAACCAGCAAAATCTGCTACTGACCTCATGGTTGTTGTTTCTTCTGACTTTTTTTTTTTTTTTTTAGCAACTTTTATGCTTTTATGTCTTTTGGTTATTTTTTTGCTTCTCCATAATTCTGTACACATAAATGAAAAAATGTTAAAAAATGATGTGATGAAAATTTATTAATGTCTAAACTCAACACAGTGTTTCATGTGAAAATACATGCGGTTTTAAATGAGTCATATTTTTCTTTTTTAAATGGAATTATGCCTTTTAAAACAGTTTCCTGTGGTTTAAAAAAACTGTAAATGCTATGCTTGGGTCTGAATGCTTCATTAATTCATCTCCACAGGTCCATCTTCAACACCATTTCTGTGTAATTACACCAGAAAGGTTGTTTTGAGCGCTGGCCCTTTAAATACAAATGAGCCATTTCACACCCTCACCCCCTCCAGGTTGTTGACGGTGCTCCTCTGTCCCATTCACTTCTGTTCATTAATACAACTAACAACTGGACATTTTAGGCAAATGGCTCAAAGTTTGGACATATTTTTAGTATGGACTACAACTGCTGCTGCTGCTGACGAACAGCTAAGGCGTACTCTGACAAATGTTCAGACGTCTTGACCTTATATGTACAAATGTCATGACATAATGTAACATTGACATAACATATTAAGGAGGAATTAAAATAGGTTGCAGAAATCCACTCAATTTTTGCCAAAATGAATATAAAAGATAGCTCTGCAGAAAATAAACTGGGTACTACCTTCAAAACTGAGTGGTGGGAGGAAGCCCTGAAAAGGGTCACACCACCTCCCCTTGTCCAAGGGTAACACTAATACAATTTAAGGTTCTTCATAGCTTACACCTTTACAAAGTTAAACTGTAGTCTGTAAAAGCTGTTTAATTTAACATTTAAACTGCTCTACTCTTTCAGCCAAGATATCAAATATACTTTAAAAAATATTAAAATGCACTTAAGGTAAGTTTGATTACTTAATATTTTTCCTAGTAATGTAGTTAACTTATTTGTAGATATTGTTGAATGTCTGACTAAATTTAAGTAAAATGGATTTAAATTAATGTTTTAGTTATGACCACACCTCTTTTTCTTTTGATTACCCCTCATTTTCTTTTTAAGTACTTAAATTAGTTAACTAATTAACTACTTAAATCAATTTGGAATTTAATGCATTGAAAGTAATTATCTAAGTAACTATGCAAAGCAGTTGATATGACAAAAGATGTGAAGTTAAATGTACTTAAAAGTTAATTAATCATCACTTAATTTTTTTTAAGGCAACCACTTTTCTCAATTTTTTTTTAAGTACACTCAGCTTTCCGGGCTTACAGTGTATGTGTTTGTTTGTTCATCTGTTCACTTATATTTTTAAGAAAAAAAAAGCATAACATTCTGAATTTATATACTGTAGTGTTTGAAGACAACTAATATTAAAAAAAAAAAAACGTGCAAAAAAAAAGCAAAAAAGGAAAATATAGCTCTGCAGCACCTGGAGGGTTCACATTCAAACTTTATGAACTATTAGGGTCCACAAATACACAAATGTACCAAAGACTAATAAAAATGGGTTTAGCTAAATGTCACCCCTTTAAGCCAAATAACATCAAGCTTTGCTACACAGCTTTTCCCTTTCATAACTGTAGCGCATAAGCCAAACACAAAACGAGAGAAAACGCTGGAAATGAAAACGTTTTCTTAGCTGCTGCACCAGTCAAATGGCTGTCTTGAATTAAAGTGGTCTCCAGTCCCATTTCTGTAGATTTAAGTGGGCGGAGAATCAGCCGTTCCTTTGCTTTCCGGATGGACTCTCACAGCAGATGATTCACTTGATGTCACTTTGTTTGATTAGGTCCATGCAGTGCAATCAGTGATATAATGAAAGCCTGGCTGGACAGGTACTACACCAATACAATACAATAGATACAACAACAACCAAAGAAAGCCTGTCAATCAAATCTAACAACATACTTGTCCATTTTAATTGTGATTACTTATGGTAAAGGGGAAGTAAAAGGGTGACAAAAATAATTATAGGAACCAAAATGACAATCTATTGTAAAATCTAAAGGCTTTTGTACCATCTCCTTTTAAATGTGTGACAAATAATGCATTCTTTTTACATTTCTATTTGGAGCAAGGTTAGCCAATCTGAATATGTTTTTTATCTTCTCTTCTTCCAAGGAAACTCTGTTTTTCTGCAGATTTCTGTCTCTGCTGTGACGTTGAGTAGAAAAAAAACCCCTCAAACTTCTGCAGCTCTGGTGTTAAATGACCCTGGTTGGCTGCTGTGAAGGCTGAAGACTTTTGTACCGCTGAGATTATTTCACAAAGTGTCAGATATGGTTCACTGTGGTTTTTGGAGCTGATAATGTTGTCATCTGTGGGTGCTGCAAAACAAGGGTAGGTGCTAACATTTTGACCCATTGCTGTTGTGTTAGTGTTCTCTCTGATTGCTAAGTTATAAGACCTCAGGAACAGAATATAGGCGTCTAGACTCCCTTGTCAGGCACAGGACAAAAGATAGAAAAAAGGACATATAGAAAAGTCTTCCAGCGAACACCAGCGATAACTGCCCTTATCATATTTTCATCAAGAACATTTAGTTTAATGTGCTCTGCATGAGTAGTAGAGGCATGCTAACATTGCATTGTAAATGATACTCTGTGTGCATATGACACGCATACTAAGCTCTATTTTTGTTCCGCACATGGAATAGACTATTGAGTCGATGATTTAAATGGTTCTAAGGCCTATTTGCATTTCCTAAGGTTAGAGTGGAGAGATGTTTTCTAGATGTAGACTGGACTGTCATGTTGAACAGGGGAATTGTAAATGTGATGACTGCAGCCACACAGGGTTAGTTTGACCACACATCCACCTCATTGGTTTATCATTTCACACACCATATTCTCATTTTC
>JAPTGZ010000016.1:12678226-12696456 GCA_029814645.1 Fowleria isostigma | reverse complement strand
CCCCCCCCCCCCCCCCACAAGGGAGGGTCCTCTGTAAGAAGACCACTTTCTGTTGGTCCCTTGAGGGGTCGTCTTATCCAGGTTTGACTGTAACATAAAAAAATAGAGCTAAGGGTAAAGGTCAACTATGACAAAATCTGGGTAACAGTCAGTGTTTGAAGTTTAAATCAAGCTAACAGGCTGACAGTGCTAATGCTACAATCCAAATGGTGAACAGGTGTGTTCAGAATTTTCGCTTGCTAAGATTTACTAAGTAAGAAAAATAAGTTAAGGGAAAAGGCCACCTACGACAAAGTTGATGTTTCAAATATATGTTAACAGCACACTTTTGAGTCAGTGTCCTTATAGTAGTTAAAGTAATAGACTCATTTTGAAAATTATGAGATTTACTGACAGTGAGCTGATAACAGCTTTCAGAGTTTTGAGCTCAGCCTTGTAGAATGAGTCACTACAGGAGCACAGAGCGGCAAAATTTAGCAGTATAATTTAAAGTCAATGAAAAATGGCCATCATTTTAGTTTGTTGCTATGTCACATATTTCAGAGTGAAACCGAGTGGGTGGGATATTAAATTTGAAATAGATTCAATGCATCATTCAGGGAATTCATTGCTCAGAAGTTGGCTTAGCAAGCGGCGAGAGTAATTTCAAAAGGTAGACGAGTGTTTGCCCACATCTCCTTCTCACTTTTTTAAAGCAAAAGATAAACACATATTGATAGGTACTGAGACGCAACAGAAGAGAGGGGAGAGCCAACCCGGAACAAGCACTTCAACCAATTCTGCAAATAATTATTTTAATCCGTTTTTTTTTTTACTTCTTTTTATTTAGTTTTCACATGTGTAGTCATACAGCACATCGCAACAAATTGTCATATAACAGAAAATATAGCAATATATCTATCAGTGTTAGTGGGGTTAGTAGCCCATGGTTGTTTCAAGTCCTAGCCCACAGGGAAGTATCATTTTTTTTTTTTTTTTTAAATAAGGAAGGATGGATTTATAGCATTTTGAAAAAAAAAAAGAACTTTGAATTTCTAATTAAACAATATTGTTGTTTGATCTAACAATTATTGTTCAACATGTTCAGACTGAGGCAACAAATCATTTTAACAGGATAAATTAAATAGTAATAAAATGTGTGGGTCAAAGTAAAAAATCTGTTTCCTGAGAAGTATTAACACAGATTCATTGTGTTTTGGAATAGAGCTCTTCAAATATTCTGTGCAGATTTGCTTGGCTGTTTTCCTGAAGGTTCTCAGGTACTGTGCCCATGTAAAATGTGACGATTCCAATGGTAGGTTTGCGGACAAACACGGTTTTATTTGTCTTTGTATATTTTGTCAGTATTCTGATAATTTTGGACAGTCCCACCAAATAAGTGTGTGGTCTCAGGACACAAGCCTTCCAACACAGAGATGAGGCATCTGTCTACTTTGATGTTATAGTTGGTGTTCTAAAGTACCCCATTCATACCCCAAGTCATACCTACGGAGGCAAATCTGTCTCATCAAACTTATAAAAGCCATTAAATTTCTAGCACTGATTATTTTTGTCTCTGAATTCAATTCTTAATTTTTTTTCATTACCCCATTTTCATTTTTTGAAGCATTCAAGTAATATAAATTCAAGCTGTCAAACTCAATAGGCCAAATTCATATGCATAAAAAATCAGTTGCAAAAACAATTCGGATGCTTACTTTCACAACAATAAACAATTCAGCTACTTAATTTCACACACACACACACACACACACACACACACAAAAATTCAGATACTTAATTTCAACACAAAAAAATCAGATACTTAATCGCCATGCAAAAAAAATTCAGTCACTTAATTTTAGTGTAAAAAAAAAAATCAGAAACTTAATTTCGTGCAAAAAAAATCAGTGCAAAAAAATTCAAATATCTGATGTTAGTGCAAAAAAATTTAGTCACTTAATTTTAGTGCAAAAAAAAAAATTGAAATACTCAGTTTCAGCGCAAAAAAAAATCAGATACTTAATGTTAGTGCAAAAAAAATAAGAAATTTAATTTCAGTGCAAAAACAATTAAGATACTTCATTTCAGTGCAAAAAAAATTCAAATATTTTATGTTAGTGCAAAAAAATTCAGTCACTTAATTTTAGTGCAAAAAAAAAAATTGAAATACTCAGTTTCAGCGCAAAAAAAAATCAGATACTTAATGTTAGTGTAAAAAAATCAGAAATTTAATTTCAGTTCAAAAACAATTAAGATACTTCATTTCAGTGCAAAAAAAATGATCAGAAACTTAATTTCAGTGCAAAAAAATCCAATACTTGATTTCACAATAAAAAAAAAAAAATTCAAATACTTAATTTAAGCGCAAAAAAACAGATACCTAATGTTAGTGCAAAAAATTCAAATATTTTATCTTAGTGCACAAAAATTCAATCACTTAATTTTAGTGCAAAAAAAATCGAGATATTTAATTTCAATGCAAAAAAGAATTAAGATATTTAATGTCAGTGCAAAAAAAAATAAGAAACTTAATTTCAGCACAAAAAAAAATCTGACACTTATTTCACAATAAAAAAAAATCATACTTAATTTCAGTGCAAAAAAAAATCAGTGCCATAATTCAATGTCTTTTATAATTCAAAGTTTGATGAGACAGATTTACTTCCATATCCCTCAACAAAGGTTAACGTTCCAAAAATATCAAGCAGAATTTCAGATGTCTAGGCAATTTGTCTGCTCAAACATCAGTGGCGCCTCAGTCTGCGATGCAGCTCGAAACAGTCACAGACTAGTCGGTCATGTTTTTGAGATCAACACTGAGCTTATTGGACTCCCAGAGAGCTTGAGGGCACCTGTGCAATGTCCTGCTCTCCGTCAGGTGTGATCACACACCCGTATCTTCTAGCATGGCCTGCTGGGAGTATGAGAGCAGGGCAAGCAGGGGTGATTGTACAAAAAAAAAAAAAAAGACAGCTCCACATTGAGGCCCCTGTGTGCACTGCCTCTCTAAGCCGCTTTGGTCTGCAGCTTTGCACTTTTTCAAAGTACTGGCTTGTGCCATCAATGCTAAGCTCGCCACTTGGGGGCCAGCAGGCAGTCTGGGGATATACATGGTTAGAGAGACAGACAGATGGACAAATAGACAGAGAGAAAAAGGTATGAAGGGAATGAGAGAACCAAGATCACAAGCACCTCTATTAGCCAAGGGGCATCGACGTGTCCATAAAACACAGGGCTCGCTACACACGTAAACACTGACACATACACACATACTGACACATGTTCCTCATCTCCCACAACCCCCTTTGGCAAAAATCTCCGTACTGTTCATAATTTGATTTGAGATCCGTGCTTCAGCATTCAGTGTGCATATAGGTGAAAGACGACAGGCAGCAGCTTTGGCTCTTTTCCTGCGTTCTATCTGTCCACATCGCTTGTATTTTCCAAACTTTGCTCTCTCAAGATGCTGATGAGATTGAAAAACAGGCCTATTTTTATTTTGTCAGCCAGACGCTCGCTTCGTCTTCTTTATCTTCGCAGTGTACAAGTCTGTGCTCTCTCTTTTCTTGACAGATTAGACATGCTGAGTGTTGAGGGCCTTTGCATACAAAATGGGAAGGGGATAAGAATAAAGAGACCTTAGTGTGGACTCGGGGCAAATGAGTTTCCGAATTTAACAGAACATCAAGCAACAAACAGAAGATGGTGGTGGTGTGACGACCGATTGCATGCAGAATGATGGATAAATCTGTGAAACTCAAGGTAACGTGCATCGATGTTATTCATTCACTCATTTTCTGAACCCACTTTATCCTCACTAGGCTCGCTTGGATCTCAGCTACTTATGGGCGAAGGCTGCACCACTGTTTTGCCTGCATTGCTGTTATAAAAATGATAATTTTACACATATTAAAAATAATTTATCCCCTTATTTGAGTGTACACTACACTCAGGCTTCTTACCTGCTGTATTTACATATCATTGGCTTTTAAAAAGCTGCTCCAAGTTTTCGGTTTCCACTGAAATGTTGAAATAAATACTTCAGTGCTTTTTCTGCAGGGACCGAGAACTGACATTTGACGGGACTCTCATCTTAAAAATTGAGATGCATGACTTATCTGAAAGTAATGCAAAAGTTTAAATATAATGCTCAAATAGCTGAGTTAGAAGCTAAGAAATAAACTTCATCCTTACCCACTGACAATGCTGAATCATCTGAAAAACCATCCTGCTCTCCTGAGTCTAAGGAGATCAATCCTGGGAAAAAGGCCGAGCCCTGACAATATTAGACGCAAGATATTGAGATCTTGTGCACACAACTTTATTTTCTCCTACATCTTCACAATGTCAGCTACGATGCCAAAAAAAAAAAAAAAAAAAAGCAAAGATTTAGTCATTTCAGTTGCCAAGAGTAGCTGCCCCAAGGTGTTGAATGACTACCACCCAGTGGCCTTAACATCCTCAGTAATGAAAGCATTTGAGAAAACAGTTTAAACATCTATTTTCTGTAAGGCTGGAAAAAAAATACCTTCTTCTCTTTCTTGTTTGCTTGCAGTGATAAGAACGGGTTGGAGAATAGCACTTTTAAACATCTACTACAAACACCCCAAGGCGCTCTGTTAACATATTCTTTATCACCTTTTAACCTCACAGGTTGACAGGGAAACCTCAGTGTTTCACTTTTTTTCTCCGGCTGTCAGTCCACCAAATGCCTGCAGTGCTGTGTAATGCATCTCTGGCTGCTTTATGAATGGGGGTGGAGGGGGGTCGGGATAGAAGTGGGTGATATATTTCGAGAAATACATTTTGATTTCAATCAGGAAGACACGGCTAATACAGCAGCTATCTATGTTACTTTTCACTGCAAATAATAGTAGTTGACAAATGAGATTTCACATGCTGTAACAAAACAAAAATGCTAATTATTCAAATTATTTCTGCATGATTCATTAGGCCAAGGAAATTACAAGGACAGGCATGTGGTTAAGACCCACTATCTTCAGTCTCCTGTGGCGTGACTATGGTTCTGTAGACAAGGACTTTGTTGATTGGTGTGGGGATTGTTTCCTCCAGCCTAATACCTCAAAAACCAATGATGAAGCAAAAGACTTTAGCAGGACTTGACCTCTCTGCGCTGCCAGTGCGGTCGGTGGCCATGCTAGGCTGGAAACCTCAGGGATAATATTACCAGCGCATTCACCTCAAAAAAAGAACACACTGAGGTTTTACTGAGCAGCAGCTACTTCTTACAGTGTTTTAAGTAAATGTTTTAATACATATATAAGTGTGTATGCACAGTAAAAATAAAAACAAAAAAAAGTGTTATTTTAACTTAGACAGTTGAATTTCACTCTGTTTCAGATAACATTTGGTTCCACTTAAAAGAGTAAAATTAACTCTATGACCTGTGTCAAATTTTCAGCTAATTCTACTCAATTTCATGTCGACATTAACAATAAAATGTTGAGAATAATATGATTACACTTTATAGAGCTATTTTTAGTCCAAATTTAATTAAAAAATGACTCAATAATGTATTACTATTTATTTCTCTGTAGTATTATTTTAAATAATTAATATTGAAATGATATGGAACTGCATGAGTTCCCATGGTGGGGGTCGAGATGATTTTACAGAAATTTCTTGAAGTAGCTCTTGTGGTCGTAATGATAGATGAAGTGTATTATTGTTACATTTACAATTTGAGAAAATTTGCTCTATGGGTTTCAATCAATCCAAGACATGCTTTTACTTTGAAAGAACAAAGGCCTCCTGATTTGCAAATACATTGACAACTTCACAGCAGCAATCAGCCAGGCCATTGTTCTGCCTCCAGTTTGACTAATGGTGTTACATTAATAAAAAAAAAAAAAAGCATAAAAAGGCCATTAAATGTTGTAAAATGAACACATTAACCTAATACCCCCACCCCAGAAAAAAAACTGTTGCACATAAAATAGACCACAATGAGTAAAATGTCCACTACCCACAATGCACAAATCATCACTCTGCGGAGTTGAAATTTACACTGCATCTGTGCAGAACTTTACACTGACTTTTAACTCTACTGTTAGAGGTGGGTTACACTCCATAGAGCTATAAATACTCTATATAGGTCAAAATAACTTGACTTTTGATGTGTGTGTGTATGTGGAGAGCTATTAATTTATAAAAAAGATTTCTATGTTTCTATTTATGTATTATAAATGTAATAAAAATATTCTGAATCCAAATCGGCAAAACCTGTTTACTTTTAGAATAAATAAATATGCATAATAAATGGAGACATAGCTTTCATGTGTTTGTCTAATATTGGAGATTGTAGTGCATGCCCAGTCCGTTGCTGTATTTCTGATGGTGTTCATTTCTCATTAAAATTAAAAAAGAAAGAAGCGATCATTGGAGACCCCCCACTGCTTCCACACTGGATTTTAAGGCTACGGGTACCATCCATCCCAGTAGCAAAAACATGATTATTTTCACATATTTCAAAGTCTAACTGTGTGCATATGGAGCCGTATAACTGAGGAATTTAGTGCTGCGAGTTCATTTGGTTAATGGTTATGCTGTCAGATACAGATCATTACTGTGAAGAGAGACTTTGTATGCAAAGTGGCACAGGACGAACTGATGGCGCCATTACATATTTAACATTCTAATTGATTTGTTCTAAGTGGATGAAGTTACATCTTCTACAGAATTAGAAGCACACCAGCTACTTCTCTTACATATAAAAGAGTGCAGTCTATAGGAATGCATTTAGACTGTGTTTCTGTGACTCAAACCATGACGTGCACCTGCAAATCTTCTTTTTTTTATTTGTTCGTTCGTTCGTTCTTTCTGCCAGGTGCATCTGAGCACCTGTAACATCAGTATCTACAGGTTGACATCTGAAGCCAATTGAATTACCATGAATAAGTAAGCAGCAATCATCAGAAAAAAAATGTTTTGGCATGTCATCTAATAGCGGCAGCTGCACTGGCTTTGAAATCTAGAAACAAGGATCATCTCCCACTCTGGAGGAACCTCAGGTTTGACTGAAACTATGTAAACACAGTAAAGGTGCTAGTACATCTCAAAAAATTTGAATATCGTGGAAAAAGTTCAACGTTTTTGTCACTCATTTCAGAAAGGTAAACCTGTATATTATATAGACTCATTACACAGAACAATTCCAAGCCTTTATTTCTTGAAATTCTGTTGATTATGGCCTACAGAACAGAAAACTTAAAATTCAGTGTCTCAGAAAATTTGAGTATTATGTAAGATCAATTTAAAAAAAGGATATTTTAAACAGAAATGTCAGGTTTCTGAAAAGTATGTTCATTAATTTTCACTCAACAGTTGGTCAGGTCAGTTTTTGCATGAATTACTGCATCACTGTGGGCATGGCCTGGAGGTGGTCAACCTGTGGTCCTGCTCAGATGAATGAAGCCATGGTGTTTGATAGGTCCTTCAGGTCATCTGTATGGATGGGTCTGGGGTCTGTCATCTTCCTCTTGACAATACCTGATAGAGAGTCTATGTTTGTTCAGGTCAGGACAGTCTGGTGGACCGTCAAGAACAGTAACACCATGGTCAATGAACCAGCTTTTGGTACCTTTGGCAGTGGGTAGTGGTAGTTTTGTCGTCCATGTCATCTGCTGGTGTTCGTCCACTGTGTTTTCTAAAGTCCACAGTCAACACAGTCATCTACCAGGACATGCTTCCTTCTGCTGACCAGCTTTATGGAGATGCTGATTAAATTTTCCAACAGGACTTGGACCTGCCCACACTGACAAAGGTACCAAAAGATGGTTCACTGACCATGGTGTTATTGTGCTTGATGGTCCATCAGACTGTCCTGACTTGAATGAATATAGGCTCTATCATGTATTGTCAAGAGGAAGACGACAAACCCCAGACCCATTGATACAGATGACCTGAAAGACCTATCAAAGACACCTGGGCTTATATTTAAATGAGCAGGACCACAGGCTGATCACCTCCAGGCCACGCCCACAGTGATGCAGTAATTCATGCAAAAACAGGCCTGACCAAGTGTTGTGTGAATATTAATGAACATACTTTTCAGAAACCTGACATTTCTGTTTAAAAAATCCTTTTTTTTTTTAAATTGATCTTATATAATATAAAAATTTTCTGAGACCTGTAAGTCATAATCATCAATGACTTCTAGACATAATAAATGGATTTCACTTTCTGAAATGAGTGACAAAAAATATTGAAATTTTTTATGATATTCTAATTCTTTGAGTTGCACTATTTGCACTTCCTAATCTGTTGTTTACATTATTAGGACTCTGAATAGATGTAACTATTTTTAAGGAAGCAAAAGTAACATCTTAAGTTTTATAAATGGGAGACGGAGGTGGGATTTACTAAATTTTCTTCTTCCCACTCCTTTTCGAGCAGTACTTATTGAATTTGTTTTGTTATTGGCAGTGTTCCTGACAATTGTTTTGTCTTGATAATTTTTTTTTTTTCCTTAAATTTTCAAAATGTTTTGTGTATCTGCTCTACTATTGGCTCCCTACAAATAAACCCATTTAACTAACAACTCTAGTATCTGCCTTTTGGTCAGTGTAGGACAAACAGTGGGCATGCTTTAAGGCTTAAACAGTCATTTTCTCAGATGTGGAATAGAAGTACTTGTAACACATGCATGTTTTTGCACAATTCTGGCATCATTACAGTTGGGTGATTATTTTTGCATCGTCTAATTTCATCACGCAGTGTTTCATCTATTTATTCCGTAGTTCAAAGCAACAATTACTTTACATCCAGCCTTTTTTTTTCAGTGTTGCTCTTAATGGCTGTCAGAATGCCAACATGAATTTTAGTCTTTGTCTAAATGTACAGTCCATTTTTTTGCAAATCCATCCATTTCCCTTCCTCAGACAGTTTCCAATTATCTTTGCTTAATGTGTCATAGCAGCTTTCTATTGATTGGTACTCCAGCCCCCATACGCAAATCATTCCATTCAACTCTCAGCTTTTAAATAATAGCACTCTTCTGTTTAATTCCTCTCCACAGCTATAAAAAAAAGTCCAAATCAGGAAAGGGTAGGAAATGCTATCTTTTCTATTTTTATTCCTATTGATGTACTGTTTGTATCACATAATGGAATGCTATGCCAAATACTTCTGAGCTGCACCTCATGTACCATTGCCTTTTTTTTTTTTTTTTTAGGAATTCTTGGCCCAGTATCTTGTGTGTCAAAGGCTTTAAAGCAGCTAAAGAGATTATAGAGCACGCTGTCTTGAGCCTGTAGTCTAAACCTCAGTCTGTATCCACCAGAAGCATTCAAACAAAGACGCTGCCATCCTAATGATATCACAACACTAAGGGGTACAATTGATCTGTATCAACAGGCGAGATGAATACAGTAATACAGTGTGTGATGTCTATGTGTTACATGTATAGACTGCTCCAGCATTAAAAGAAAAACATGGTTTTAAAGCATTAAAACCTTCATGGTTGTGCAGAATGCAAATGGAGTCTTGGCCGGCAACAGTCCAAAGCCACATAAATGTGCTAATAAAGAAAACCAATGGAACAGTGACATCAGTTAATAACATAATGACATAGTCCAATGCAGTTTATCTGTGGTTAAGCATGCAAAACCAGGGTTCCCATGCATCCTTGAAAACCTGGAAAATTCATTCATTCATTTTCTGAAACCGCTTTATCCTCACGGGGGTCGCATGGAGCCTATCCCAGCTACTTAAGGGCGAAGGTGGGGTACACCCTGGACATGTCACCAGTTCATCACAGGGCTGACATATAGAGACAAACAAACACTCTCACATTCACACCTATGGGCAATTTAGATTAACCAATTAACCTATTAGTGCATGTCTTTGGATGATGGGAGAAAGCTGGAGAACCCAGAGAGAACCCATGCAGACACGGAGAGAACATGGAACTCCACACAAAAAGGTCCCACTCCCCCATCGACTGGTGCTGGAGTCAAACCTGGAAAAATATTGACCAATTTTCCAGTCATGGTAAATATATGGAAAATTAGAAATAAAGGTTAAATGCTCTAGAAACGGTGAAGTTATCCTGGAAAATTATTGATCCTCCCCTGCCTTGTGCCCAGTAGGGGTGTAATAGCACAGAAAAGTTTGGGTTCAGTATGTTTACAGGAGTCTTTGGTTCGATACATTTTCAGTACAGTGAAGGAGATCAATTTCACAAATTTGACGTGTTACCAGAAATATAAATGGTCTTGACGAAACAATGCCAGAACACCGCTCTTGTTTTGTCGACTTGTCTAATTCCATTGACATAACTGCCAGGGAATCCCAAATGCTCCTAAAACGGAGACCTTGGAGAACACCGAGGGTCTTCAACTCTGGCTTTTGTACCTGACACACCGCTCTGAGCTGCCATATTGGTTCACCTTCAGCATGTGTGTGGTGTGTGTACTGCTTAGACGTCTGTCTAGGATATCAAATATTGCACATGGGTTCCACTTGTAGCCACCCTGCTCATACTATGTGTGTTCCAATTCAAGGTTCCTGTGGAAACTTGAGGCTACATATATTTGGTATCAATCCAATTTCCCAGCTGGGATTAATAAAGTACTTCTATTCTATTCTATTCTATTGAAGGCCCCGAACCGAAATAGTTCAGTACAAATAAGTGCACCATTACACCCCTACTGCCTAAACTGTGATGAAATAAAGAGCACTGTTTTTCAATGATTTATTGAAAATGTACAAATATTCTTAGAGGAAGTGCAGGCGAAAAAGTAAGAGAGAAGAGAAAGTTGAGTTGGGAATTGCCCAATTGAACATCGTAACTTCAGTTTGTCATGTTAATGAAGTGTTGCACTGTAATCTGCGGGTGTATTTACATTATTCTATAATACATTTGTCATAATTATTTTTTCATCAATAAATTATAGCCATAGACTGCACATCAAATGTCTGAGTAATAAACATAGAAACTATCTGGGTAAATGTAAGTTACAACCGTACAAAACAACACTTCCAAAGAATGAGGGGGACATTGGAATGGATTAATGCATGATGGGTTAACTTGTCTCTGTAGTGCCTGAAAACGTCCTGGAAAATAATTTCAGGAAAAGAGTGGGAACCCTGAAAACTTGCAAAAATATCTAGTTTATGCAAACCATTTTCACTTTAAACATACAGTATTGATACAATCTGTCTGTGATTATGTATTCAGTAATGACAGGTCTGGTTCTATCATATAGGTGACTTAAAAACTAAAGTGGCCCACAGTCCAGTAATGATGGCCAGGATGAACCACGGAGACAAGGGTTATTATTTTCCTTCCCTGCTGCTCAACTGCAAATGGAGAGCCAAACTTCATTATACAGATTCAAATGACTCATGCATGAGTCTTTAAAATGATGGTCATCCATTATCACAAAAAGGAGTAATCAGATACTGTACCAACAATGCAATTGATGGCTCCTCCATGAAAGCACTCATAAATTCACTGAGCATAAAAGCCTTCAAAATGTCCTTAAAATGTCTGACCACCCCAGGGGATTCCAACCTTGACCTTTTTATCCTAACCACAGTGTACAAGCTGCTGCTGGTGTAAGTGCTCGGACTGTTATCACTTTGTTGTATGAGCCAGTTGGAGCAGCAAAACATTGCCTGCCTATAAAAAAAAAAAAAAAAAATAACAAAATAAAATAAAAAATCATCATACCGGTGATGCATTTTGGAGGTTGTGAAAACCCAACGTGAGCAACTGCCTTTTATTAGCCATTCCTGTGGGCACAGTTTACAAACCATCCAAGCAGTCTCAAACAAAGAACTATAATGAGCTCATACAGAACAAATGGAAAGAGGTAATGGCTGTGCGGGCTAGAAAGAATGCACTTTACCATCATCCCATTTAATGGGAGATGAATTGTTATTTTTATAGAATCTAGAAAGTAATGTTGTTTGTAATTGAACTGTACTGTGTAAACAAAAGGCTGCATCACTGGTTTGGGTCAAGAGAGCCTGTTGTAAGGCTGCAGACATAAACTTTAAGATTTCATACTTCATGCAAACTGTTGTGTCAAACAAGCTTGTGGCAAAAAAGACGTTTAATTGCATAATCACATCTGTGGTGCACTATAGCCACTTTTACACAGAGATTGTGGGAAAAAAAGCTGAGACGGTGATCTAATCTGTTTGCCACCATTGACCAATTCCAGACCAAGCCAGGGGAGGAACAGAGGTGAGACAGGCTGGACTTTACACAGCACTATTCGAACTGGATTAGTTTTACTGAGGGACATGGGGTTACACCACTTTACTATAGGATGTCAGTAATATTAATAGCCGATTCACATGGGATAAGAAATGTCAATGAAACTACCACAAGTGGGAGGGGTCAATCCATTCACACACTGCCGTCCCCCTTCGTTGTCATGTGTACATGACGTTGCTTCCTGTTATCACTGCCAAGAACATTAACATTGTCCATCAATTGGATGATTAAGCTAACATTTGTTTTATCAGCCACATAGCCCTGCCATGTTGCTTATCTTACCTAAACCAATCAGAAGTCATGTGCCTCTAAAATAGGGGCCAAGAACATATAGTTCGCAAGCCAGATGTGGCTCTTTTGATAACTGCATCTGGCTCACAGATGAATCGTAGCTGACATTTCTGAACACAATACGTAATTAGAAAAGCACTCACAGAGTGCAGATCTCCATTAAGGTCAGAAAAGTCCCTCTGCTTAGAGCCACTGCCCAGATACCTGGCCCCTCCCACACATACACAGCTCAGTGAAGCACAGGTAGCCCCGCCCACATCCACAAGGACCAGAGAGCAGAGGAGAGACTGTAACTAGCGCTGTTTGGACCAAATTAGCACATTCAGATGGGACTAAAATGTCGAGTCACCCTCAAAATTTAATCACTTGTTCCTTCACCCATTTTGGACATTTCCGGAAACTTTCATCAAAATCCATCCATAACTTGATGAGTAATGTTGTTAACAGACAGACAAACCCTGGTGAATACAGAATCTTGTTGGTGGAGGTAATGAATAATTCCGCTGACATTTTAAAGTAAAACATTACAGAAATCACAGTGTTAAAAAAAACTCTTCAAAAAACAAAACATTCTCGTGCATTTTAATCCATCCATCCATTTCCTACTGCTCCTGTTCAGAGCTACCAGTGGCTGAAGCCAATCCCAGCATAAAAATGCACACATTTAGTTGTATTCAGTGTTACAAAAATATATATCATATGGCTCTCACGGAAATAGATTTTAAAAGAAGTGACATTTATGGCCAGCCAAAAAGGTTCCCAACCCCTGCTCTAAAAAGTACTTTAGACCTTCTTTTGTGACTGAATCCTGTTTGTCGTACACCAATTCTGACAGTACACCAGACTTGTTCTAATGCCTTCTGAAAAACTGCGTGCTTCTTCAAGAGCCTCCGTGCTTGAAAAGCTACAAAAAACTACTTATAAACAGGATATGAGTGAACACCTACACATATATTACCTACTGGCCTATTTGGACTGGGTTAGTTTTACCCTTTTACAGAAGGTAAAAGTTGTGGTAATCTTTACTGACATTGTGCAGTAATGATTACTGACATGGCTCATTTGATGGGACTAAAATGTCAGGCAGTTATTACTTCACCCCATGAATTTAGGTAAAACTAATCCAGCCGGAATAGGGCTACAGTGGACCTGTGTTCTGGAATCAAAGGGGTGGTGACGCTGGGCAGTGTATTGTGTGACGTATTAGTTGCATGTCGGAAGTAAGTAAGTAAAGTTTATTTATATAGCACTTATCACAGAGCAAATCTCACAAAGTGCTTTACAGATTAAAAAGGTACATAGCCCCAAGCATTGCAGTGTTGGCTCTCCCAACCGTTCTTCACTGTTTTACAAATGTTAGCATGGAGAGAGTCCTCCGGCTGAAGTGACAACAGCTCGCGGATCTCGGCGTTTCCACAGTTCGACATCTTTCTGGTCATGTTGATATGTTTATTTACTGTACATGGCCTCATTTTTACATCCTCTGGCACAGGGGTCGCATACGTCATCAAAACGTCACACCTTGGTTGCGGAATGAGAGGTGTTCCTTTTACAATACATTCCAGAATTGTGATTCCACCTTTATCAGGGCTCTGTTACTACCTCCAGAGGCGTTACAACGGTGAGACCAAATGATCCACCACCTCTTTTACACAGACGTCATTCTGGAACAAAGGTGAAATATTCCCGGAAGAGAACTGCTGTGTAAAAGGGGCTTATTATGAGAGAAGGTGTCATTTACCCTTAAAGCAAAAACAGTAATTTCTATCCAGACTTCTATCCATACATTTAAAACCATGGATCTGCTGGACTTCTCTTATAATGCAGTTGAAGACGAGCTCCCCTACACAGCTACACCATAATACCATGATAATCACATCTAGTGCTTAAGGAGTCTTCAGTGTGTCACTAACAATGTCTTTAGACACAGAAGACTGAGTAATGCGTTTAAATACCGCTGTTACATTAGATGAAACCAAATATCCTATAACTGGCACATCCCTCATCCATAAACATGGCATTTATACAGGTAATTTAAGTTGCTTTACTTCTCAGTTGGAAAATATGTGCATCTTGAAGGTTTGCTGGGAAATCGCTGATTTCTGGCTTTGCAGGTTTTGCTGTTAATTCCTAAGTGGCAGGTGCAGGAAATTAACAAATCTGATACAAATCAGCTTCTGAGTTTTTACAGAAAATGGAAAATGAAAGTGTAATGGAATTAGATTCAGTGGTTACTGTTGCATGTGCTCAGTTATAATGAAACACACTTGAGTGCAATACAGTCGCTAAAATTGTAATTCATTCTTCGTTGCATCATGAACCATTATTGTTGTAAATCAAGAATTTATTTTTTCTGTGTTTTTTGTACAGATGATACAGAAGAGGTCACATCAGATTAAGACATGATTCTTTTCTTACTGTGGCTCAGTGGAGACTGAAAACATAAAGCACAAACTGAGTATGGTAATAAGAAATTATATCTTCAGCTCGGGAGTCAAAGGGTGTCCTTCAGACTTGTCTCTTAACATCTCCAAATTACAATCAGACAGTCGTCACAATCATCTTCCAGGGAGCATCAAAGAACTGGCCCCCACTATCATAAAGCTTCATCGGCTCGCACAACAAAGTGGCTTTTTTATGTTGAAAGAATACAAATGCTTTGTCACTCCATGATTGTTTTCCTCAAACAGCCAATCACTGTGTTTTTATTTTCACCTCGTGGCTCTGCAGAATGCAAATCACTCAAGACTTTTGAGACCGGTTTGTTTATGTGCATAACTAAAAAAACAAAGTCTCCAAAACACGATCATTATAATCTTTGTGCGTCTTTTGCATACCAGGCTTCTTCCAGAATTACAGTCTTTCAAAGAACATCAGCTGTTTTTCTTGTCATCAATGCTAATCACAATTGTGTGCATTTCTTTATACTGTCAATCACCGGTCTCAGCCATGTGTACTGTCCTTTATTTATAGTATACCTGCCTGGTTGACATTGTGACATTTTGTTTCAACTCAGTAAACAAGTACCAAAAATACTGTTGACATGCGTTGCGATGTTTTCTTCTAGTTAATTTTTTTTTTGTTTTGTTTTTAATCTTCTCTATGTCTTGACAGAGATATTGTAGAGCACAGCAATGAGCACCTTCTCTTTGTATGTGAGAAATTAAAAAATAAAGCATCAACACTTTAATGAAAATTAAACAGTGAGATGAACTGAATGTGCTAACAGTATTGGACAGTGATTGGCAGATAGAACCTAACCCAGCTCCTCCACTGAAAATGATGAAAGCATGATTTGTCTGGATGACACACAGCTTGTTGAACTGATCACCTCACCAGAATTCATTCTGACAGTCGCATTTCTGTAAAGGAAAAAAATGGGTGGATTTAATCTTGTCTTCTTGTCAACAGCAACCATCCTCACATGTGACCAGTGTCGGGAGGGTTACTTCTGAAATGTACTCCATTACAGATTACATGCCAATAAAGTAATCGACTGCAATCTGTTACATTACTCAATCTGGGAATACTGTAATCCAAATACTTCAATTACTTTCACATTTTCTTGAATTTTAAAACCATATGAATGTAACAAATCCCACCATGTTCACTCCGTTGTAAACAGAATGATTCTGTTTTAGAGCTGGATGAATAAATTAGGTCTAAGTCACATAAACACGTAGGAAAATGTGATGTACTAGTACAGGCATCAGGAACCTTTTTGGCTGAGAGACCCATGAATGCCACTTATTTTAAAATGTATTCCTGTGAGAGCCATATAATATATTTTTAACACTGAATCCAACTAAATGTGTGCATTTTTAAGCTGAGCTTTTCTTTAACACTGTGATTTCTGTAATGTTTTACTTTAAAATGTCAGCAGAGTTATTCATTGCCACTGCCAACGAGGTTCTGTATTCACCAGGGTTTGTCTGTTAGTAACATAACTCAAAGTTATGGATGGATTTTAATGAAATTTTCAGGAAATGTCCAAAATGGGAGACGGAACAAGTGATTACATTTTGAGGATGATCTGACATTTTAGTCTCATCTGAATGTGCTAATTTGGTCCAAACAGTGCTAGTTACGGTCTCTCCTCTCCTCTCTGGTCCATGTGGGTGTGGGCGGGGCTACCTGTGCTTCACTGAGCTGTGTGTGTGTGTGTGTGTGTGGGAGGGGGAGGGGCCAGGTACCGGGGCAGTGGCTCCACGCAGCAAAAAAGTCATGTAGAAGGATTGTTCTGACCTGGGCGGAGGTCTGCACTCTCCAGTGCTTTTCTAGTTACTTATTGTGTTAAGAAATGTCAGCTACGATTTATCTGTGAGCCAGATGCAGTCATCAAAAGAGCCACAGGTTCCCGACCCCTGTACTAGTACAACCCAAAGTAACTTATTGGTGAAAAAAAGACAAGAAAAAAGTGAAAATATGAAAATATTTACATCTGTTCTTCTTGTTGCTCTACATTGTAATATTGCGTTCTCCTTCCTTATCTCTCTTTAAGGTGAAGTACAGCTTGTATTTTCAAAGATATGCATTCTTCTTGCCCTGGCTGTGGCCCCGCCTCTGTCTCTGCCTCCATTACCTTGACCTGGACTTGACAAACTGACGTGTTCCTACAACTTACACTCAACATTAATCATTATAATATTTGTCTCACATGCTGCATCAAGGGATTATGGGAAATGCATGGGAAACTGGATTTGTCAAATGATGGAAAGTCCATTGATTTTTAAAAATGTAACTGTCATCTGATTATCATATATTAAAATTGTAACTGCAATGGAATAGTTACTCATATTTTTTATTCTAAATACAAAATTCCGTTTCTCCCAAACGCTGTATGTGACTGATCCTGTGAACATTCAATAAAGTGTCTTTTCTCAAAGTAATTAATTTCATCTCAAAGTAAAGTTAGGATTCCTCAACGACACATATCCAACGCTACATGGGACCTAACGGTTATTCCTTGAGGAATAAACTTTGGATTTTACTGTCTTTATGCTATTTTACTAAGACAAAGCGCAGTTATGAGATTATGTGTGACTGAGGAAGGCTATAAATGAGGCCATGATGACTGACTGTGAAACCAAGTCAGACTAAAATGACTTCCAGAGGCTTTTGTGCTTGTGGGAATGTAGCCACAGTGGCTGGAAACAAAAGTGCTCCCATTGACTGCCGGACAGGAAATTAGGCTGGGCATCGGAATCTGCATGTTAAGAGTGTTAATTGTCTCTCCCAACACTGACAATAAAAACTGATTTTCTGAGGATTAGAAGGCTTGTTACAGATCATATATCCAACCTCTTATTAAATGAGGATTGGCCATTGTGGCAGGGTTCCCAGCCTGTTCTGAACATGACAGGGTTGCCTAGGCACCAAGCCAGAAGAGTAATATCGCTTAGTATGAGGACATCAGGGGCCGAGTCTTACCTGTAACATTCCATTTAATGAAATCATAACCCTGGATTCCATTGGACAAACTGGTGTTTATTAGTAGTGTTGCATTTGTTCTCACACTTTATGGAGCAGATAAGTCAAAATGACATTGTTACTTGCCAAAACATTCCCTAAAGGTAGATGTGGGGTTTTTGTGCAATCTGTTCATTGTGTTGCACGGGGACTGAAAGCTGGAGGAGAAAGTTGTGCTTTCATTTACATTTGATCAGTGGATGGATTTACTCCAAAAACACGTCAATTAGAGGTCATTATT
>JAPTGZ010000016.1:12640198-12651206 GCA_029814645.1 Fowleria isostigma | reverse complement strand
ATGGGGGCAGTGTTATGATCTGGGGTTGGTTCAGTTGGTCCAGTCTAGGTTCTGTCCCTATTTATGATGCTGTTCATCCCAGTTTGTGTTCACACAAACGCAAAATTTTATTATATTATAACCACACATAAAAATGAAAAAAACTCAAATCTCAGTTATTTCATTTCTTAATCTGTCATATCTTAAGTTTCAGCATCATAACTGACATGGTGGATTGTGAATAATACCTGATCAACCATATTAAAATAATGGAATTATTGACTAATGTGTTGCCTTAAAAGCACTCAAGACACCAAAACCTACCATTTTTATTAAATTATATATCAATATGTGAGAGCACATTTACATACAAGAAAAGAAAAAATGTCAATCTGTATTCTAATCAATGTCTGTTTGTCTGTCTGTACTGTAATGTGTATTTCTCAGTGCTTTTCCTGTGTGTACAGAGACTTTATTTGTTGCTATCTCTTGACCTAAGGATAGACACCACATTTTGAGCCAGGTCGCCACCAGACCAGGAGATAAAGCTATTTTCCAAAAAAGTATTGTGGTCCCGGCTACCATATTGGATTTAACTAACAATGAAGCATCAAATTAATTGGGTTGTGTTTACTGGCAATTATCATTACAAATTAATGAAAAAAATCAGCATTTCACCTCATAGGCCTCTTCCAGATAACATTTTAGGTATTTTTGTGGCCGCATTGGAATTTTGAATTTGAGGCAAAATTCCAGATGGCCCCATTTATTTTTGTTCCAAACTACAGTGTATTTTTGACTTAAAACCCCAGAATCCAATGAGAAAACTTTGACTGGAAAAATTAACAGTTTTTTTGCCGCCTGGGCCTGTCTAATAGCCAGTGGTGGTCTGTCCTACAGGCGATATGGGCGGTTGCCTTGGGCGCCACCCAGTGGAGGGCGCCAAACATGCAAGCAAAGAAGGCCAGAAGAATTGCACTGTAAATACAAGTGTGAAGTGTGATCAGGCAAAATAAAATATAAAGCAGAAATCTTTACTTGAGGTGAATTTACACTTCATTTTTTTGTTGATTTTGTATATTATATTTTGATTATTTAACATGTTATATGGATCACATTTTGTATGATGTAATTTTGGACACAGTATTTGTATTATTTAGGATTAGTTTTTGATTTACTGTTCAGATTCTTGAGTGTGCACTTTTTTCTCAGCTATTGTTATGTTTTTAATGAAAATGTTGCAGTACTTTGCTGGAAAAAAAAGTGAAAAAAGTGAATTTATTGTTTTTTTAAAATTATAGAACGCATTTATTTTATTTTGTTTGGAAGGCATACGCACATATTGTTGAATCTTTATTATCTTTGTTTAAATAAACGTCCAGTTTTTCGGACGGAAGATCTTTGTGTATGGTTTTTTCTTTTAGAGAGGAGGGTGCACCACTGGTAAAGCTTGCCTAGGACACCAAAATGATCTAGGATCCCCACTGCTAATAGCCTCTATATTCACGGTTGTTTTAGACAACTAATACTACTAGAGTTTTTGACCTGATGGAAATAATTTGACATGTCTTATGATACCACGTGCAAGTGGCTTTTTTAAGCAGAAGTGATGAAGAGAGTACGGAAACGTGGAAGGGGTAAAGGTGTTCAGTGAAGTACAAATATTAAACAGAAGGCTGTTCAAATACAAGCTGCAGCAAAACAAATTTTAAGTTTAAAGAGGACAGCAAACCTTGAAAACAGTTCAAGTATTACCACTTAGTGGAAAAGCTAAAAGGAGTTTAAGTGTTGGTTGAAGTACAGGCTGAAGACTGCCTGAAAGAAAGTGTCATTCTAATTACTTGAAGCATTTAGAGGGGAATGTAAGCAGTCATTAAAACTGAAATGCCGGGACTATTAACAGTGGTGCAGATCAGATAAGACATGAAAAGAGTTCTCAAGCAGGTGTCACATTTGTCAAACATGATACCAAAATGTACATTTATTTGGCAGATGTGTATGTATACTAAATGTTACATACTTCAATTCATTAGCAAATACTCAAGTGAATTCAGAGGAGGAATGTTTTTAACGCTTATGAAGGATACATTAGTGATTCCTGATAGTAGTGGACTTGACATTTCTTGCCTTTAGCACTTGTTCTTGAAGTCTAACCCTCTTTCATTCAGATGTCAGTCTCTCAGAGTTAAATTAATGAAGCTCATTGAAAAAACACTGATAATAGTGACATACTGTACAAAGTTCACGTGTCAGTGGGTGAGAGTGAAGGAGACGATGATAAGGGTAAATGCAAATGATAGATTTATTGATTTCCCAAAAAAGTGTGGGAGTATCTTAAGGTGTGGAATAGTGGAGACAGAGAAAGTTTTTAGTAGTATGCTTAACGCTGCTATGGTGCAGTTGGTAGAGCTGGTCGTTCAATGACCTAAGAGTTGGCGGTTTGAATCCTGCCTCTGACTGTCCATGTTAAAATGTCCTTGGACAAGACCTTGAACCCGAATTTGCTCCCAGTGGAGCCTGGCAGGGCCTTGCACAGTAACAATCACCCATTGGTATATGACTGTGTGCATGAATGGGTGAATGTGAGGCTTTGAAAAGTGCTTTTGGCCATGAAGGTGTGGAAAGGTACTGCCTATTTATTTCATTCTCCTTATATTTCAACATTTTATGTTCTTATGTTTTCATGAATTTTTATTGTAATCCACTTTGTAACTATGTTCTAAAAGGTACTCCTTAACCCTCGTATGACCCCTGGACATTTTTGTCCATTTCCAAAATCCAAAGCTCCTTCACAGACAATTACCTTTCTCACCGATTTTTGGTGAGGGAATGTCATTGTGGGTGAGATTTCCAAAGCCCAACTTTCAGTGTGAAAACCATTATTTGTCCACAAAGGGTCAAGGGTGGAACTTTTTTGAGGGGTAACTCAAGGGATAAATAAGATGTGTTATAGAGGAACAGTCCCACTCCACTAAGGAAACTCATCTATAAAAAAAAAGTATTATAACCTTGGTCTGCTGTCTGATCCACTGCTGGGGCGGGTTACAGCCAGGTGTGAAGTGGCTGGGATGACTGTAGGGCTGCAACTAACGATGATTTTTATTATTGATTAATCTGTAGATTATTTTCATAACTAATCGATTCATAGGATAAACACAAAGGGCTCAATTTGTGCACAAGTCAAATGATGGAGCCGTTGTAAACGCCGCATCACTCCAAGTATGGTGCGTCTTTTTTTTTCCTTTTCACTGTCAGAGGAAGTGGCATGTCACGAATAATGTATAAATACGACAGGAGCAAGTTACAGTCTTCAAGCAGCTCTGGTTCTAGTCTATCAAACCAGTGTTGTATGTATTAGTTCAGTCAATGATAGGTAACCTTTGTGTGGTGGATGATAAACACAGATGTTACAATTACGACAATAGTGTCTAACTAGCTAGCGGGCTAAAGTAATCATGACACAGAGGCTATCATGAGCTAATGTTTACAATATGTTCCCGATGGACACTGCAGCCCCGTTTGCCCAAAACATACTGCACTGTGGGATTTTGGACGGCTGTTGGTAGAGTGGGTCATCCAGTGATCAAAGGGTTGGCATTTTGAATCCCTCCTCTAACTGTTCACATGTTGAACTGTCCTTGGGCAAGACACTGGACCCTGAATTGCCCCCAGTGCACACTGAGGTAGTGTCTTGCATAGTGGCAGACCCCCCCCACTGGTGTATGAGTGTGTGCATGAATGGGTGAATGTGAGGCTAGTATTGTAAAGCATTTTGAGCACCATTAATGCGTGAAAAAGCGCTATATAACAGACCATTTACCAATTTACCATTTTGTCAATTTTTTTTCTTCATATTCAAGTTTTGTTCCACAAACGGTCACTACATTTGGTCCAAACACCGGCAACCAAAGCCTCAGCCATGCTGCTCTGTGTTTTCCTCTGTTACACAATACATCATGCAGGCATTCTCTCAAAACTAATGTGATCAAGAACCAACAAATCAATTGATGAATTCATTACCGACTCTTATGAATTGATTTGTTGTTGCAGCCCTAGTATGACTAGTAGACTGCCCACCTCTGGTCGGGGAGGAAGTCCTACCTCAGCTGGAGGAGTTGAAGTATCTCAGAATTTTGTTTTACAAGTGAGGGTAGGATGGAGCTGGAGATCATCATGCGGGTCGGGGCGGCGTCTGCAGTAAACCAGTCTGTTGAGGTGAAGTGGGAGCTGGGTCAAAAGGTGAGCCAGTTGAGGTGGTTTGGCCATCTAGTGAGGATGCCTCCCAGACGCTTCCCTGAGGGGAGGGGCATGATTTTCCCCTTTACCACTGTACTATGTGGGACACACTGTGTGTTGGTGTGTGTAATATATTGCAGGATGGATTTTTCCATACACCAGCTGGGTAAAATAACATCCAAAATCACAGCCATAGTAGAGGATCTGACTCCCAGCCGTGTTGGACTTTTAATTGTGGCCTGGATTTACAGACCTGTCACTTGTGTCGACCTTTGTAGTGAGCTGGAAGCTGCTAAATCAGTGGTTCGCAAGCAGCGGGTGAGAGCCCCCTTCAGGGTCATAAGAAGCAAAGGAGGTGACTGCAGAATTATTAACAGAAACCAGAAAGCCCTCATGTCCTCTGAGCCAAATTGTTCTGTAGGAGCTTCTGCTCTTGTAATGTTGTGAATCGTTTGGAGCCTTTAGGTCTGATAATGAATCAAATAAAACTCCTCATGTGGGTGAAGCACAGCTCGTAGGTGTGTTCAGGCTGTCATAAGAGGTCACGAGAAGAGATTACTTCATTTTAAGGAGTGGAATTACAAATCACAAAGACTTACACCCAATGTGAAATAGCAGGCACAAAGACACAGCTTATCATTACTAGGAAAACTCATTTTGCCACAGAAACTCATTTTCCCCCTGTTAAATATGAACCATCGAACATGCAGTTGAATCATTACTTCATGGTTGTGATAGTTGAGCATACTCTCATCTTCTGTTTTGTTGAGTCTGTCTGAAAGTACAGAAATGGCTATAATCAGTTAACATCGTGGTTTATTTATTTCACTATACTTCAAGACTAATGGCAAGTTTACAAGTGCAAATGATGGAAAGTTATGACAGAAATACTATTGATTAAAACCTGAAAAAGCTGAAACTAGCCATTCTCATATTTTCATTTAGAGGACACAGACACGATTGTGAAAACATCCATGAGTCATAAATCTTCAGCAGCACCTCAGATGGCAGCCTGAGTGGTAACTGTGGTTGTTTGCAACATTTTTTTTTTTCCCTTTTGGCATCACTGTAAAAATCCAGTAAGAATCCAAGTTGTAATTTTAGAGACTCATTGTCAGTTATTAAGCAACTTGTCATTATAGCTGTCTGCATATCTCATTGTTAAAATTGGAAATCATGGCTTTGGGCAATAACTTATCAAATATCATGGTGAAACTTTAGAAAGTGTCTGAATTTGTGGCAACTTTCAAGAGCAGGTAAGAAGAACTGCAAGTACTTTATGATTCACTCCAGCTGCTTCATTATTTTTGGAATATTTTTACAAATAACAAAGCCTGTATTTTTATCTTTGTTTCATTTGCTCGAGGTTTAGGTCCTGACTCAAAGACAACACGCTAACTCTATCTGCAAGACTATTTTTGCCTCCCTTCCAGTCTCTTAAAGTCATTTTACATTTTTCTGAGGTATTTCAGGAAAGGACATCTGAGACACAGATTGATGTCGCAAAAGTCTTTTTTTTTTTTCCCTGTGCCATCAAAACACGACTCCTTCCTCACTGCTTTGCCACACAGTGAGAATTTTGCCTGGGAAAAAAAAAAAAGAGAAAAAGAATAAAATGTGATCTCAGTCCAAAAAGAGGAAAACAGTTGTTTTATGTGAAGCTGCTTTGACTCCTGTGAAGCTCATGACTCTTCCTCCTCACTATGCATGTGTCTTCTGTGATGTGGGAGGAGTAGACACCCACTTCACAGATTTTTAAACATAGTTTCTTGGTTTTGTTTGTTGTTGTTTTTCCTCTCATATAATTTTAAGCACACAACACCTGTCTGCAAGTAAATCATTTCTATCTAGTGACGATGATGAATATGCATCAAACCCACACATTCTATTAAGTTGTTTATATACATATGGCATGTCATTTTCCATTAAAATAAGTTTGGTGAGTTACAACACAGGCACTTAGTCCTGGACATCAATCCACTGAATAAATAAAGTGCATTTCATTTAACGCAAAACAGCATTTTAATTTATGCAAAGCTTGTTCCCTATGTGACACCTTTTAGTCACCTTGCTAATGTAGATGCAAAAAACATCTATGTATAGCTTTAATATGAGTGCAAAATATTTTAATGTGTGATTTACTATACAATGTTCTTAAATTTACAATATAGGAAAGAGCTCAGTGTTACTGTTGACAACAAAGACAAATTATATTCAACATTTATTTTCATACCAATAGTCAGATCCAGAATATGATTACATGGCTTTTGAGCAAAAAAGTTAAATGATAATAATTCAAAAAATTACTTTGTGATACTCCCAACCAGCCACTTACACTTACCCATAAAAGTAATAAATATGTTTACCTCCTGTCATGAAATGATTATGACAAAGTGATTTATTTTTGATAGATAAAGTGTAACTGGGACTTAGTATGAAATCACTACACCAGGTCAAAGGTGAATGTAATGATGCAGAAATAAGAATAAAAAGACAACTGTGTTTGAAAACAAAATTAACTCAACATTATTGACAACCATGTATTTTACACACCAATGGGACAAAAGTTGGTAGATGACTTATAGTGGTATTTATGTTTCTCTAGCAGAACAAAATCCAAGGGATAAACTGATCATGTGAAAATGCTTCTTTAATCCACTTGCATCCCTGTTTAGATGCATCTACACACCTCTGTTTATCTGGGTTTATGATCATCACACCCATTACATTTTAAAATATGCCTGTCTGCGTTCAAAAATTTGTTAAGGGAACGGAATTATAATTTCAGAGGGTTGTTTGTGTTTGAAAGTAAGGATAAATGTTAGATATCAATGTTTTTGTTATTAGTGTCAAATTATGGAATCAACTGAATGATGAATTAAAATTGTGTAGGTTGTTGTTGAGTTTTAAAAAAGCTTTAATTTTTCAAATTCTTTGGGGTTATACAGGTCAAATGGTTTGTAAATAACTTAAAAAATTGAATGTAGAATCATTTGTGTTAATGTTTTATTTGCTGTAGTTGCAGGTAATTCAAAGGATGGGAATAGAAGCGGATATAAACCTCTGGCTTCAGCTTCTTCCTTTTTTAGTTACTAATTGTGTCAATTGTATGTTCTGTATAATGTATGTGTTTTGTACACAACCAAAATAAAAATATTCATTCATTCATTCAAAAATGGGATATCTCAGGAACAGTTTGACAGGATGTTTTAACTCTTTCTCCCTTGGACGCCTACTAGGAACAGCCCATATACTGTATATGTTAGTAGGGAACATTTAGTTTTTCTGGTGTGTTGTTTCTTTTTCTGGTGGCTGCAGCTGTCGCTACTTTGGCAAACTTCCGGAAAAAAACAGTGAAAATTGATTATTATTATATATATATTTTTTTGCTTTGGGGAAAAAAAAACCAAAAACATAAAAAATGACTAAAGTCTTTAAAAAATAATATAATGAAAAAAGAAATAAAGAATGAAAAAAACATATAAAGAAAATAAATTATTTAATTTTATTGGTTGGCCTAATATGGGTTGTAGTTACCTCCACCTATCACAACATACGTAACATTTGAGAAAACAGAACCTGTTGTAATGGTCGTCAAATCACGTCTTTAGTGATGTTACAGAGGTGTCAAAACTTGTCAGTAAGGAGATGATGGTGGAGGTATTTGGTGGAGGTACTTTATTGTCTGTTCCAGATAAAAAACAGAAATTCATCTTTTGTCACGGCTGTAAAAACTCACATTCAGGCATTAGAAACACTCCCACACAAATACAGATTAAACCAGGTTAAAAACACATAAAATGACTAAAAACAGTAAGAAAAACACTAAAAACAGTTAAAAACAGTCTTTATGGGGGAAAGAATTAAAATATGGAATCAATATTTATTTCAGCTTGGAGATAAACCAAAAAGGTTTTGGTGTGTAAATGTCAAAGGTCAGCATCACTGTGACCATATTTCGGTCTATTCTTGAGTCCAAACTATGTCTAGAATGACTCGAGGGAACTGTTGCAGATTTGACACATGCATTCAATTTTGCTCAAGGATGAATCAATGTGTCCTAAGGAAACACAAAACATTATTAAAAAAAAAAAATTAAAAAGTGCTATAAATCATGTTAACTTCAAGAAGAACTCTTGTGCCACATTTAGCAGTTATCAGGTCGAAGGAGTAGACGACAGAACGACATGAACAAATGATGATAATAACTTGTGGTTCTTGTTTCTTTCTTGTCATTCTGTTTTTGGTAGACCTGGCATTAAAAATGTCATAATATACCTCATAAAGGCTTTCCAAAAGCTGTGATGGTTGAAAAAAAAACCCCAATTAATTCTTTGCAGTTTTCGGTTTATTGTCCTTGAATATGGTAAAAGTTTGAATCTGTGTTTTCACATGTAGTTAGACTCTGTGTGTTCGGCTCTTTTACAGACTGATGTAGAGGATTCACTGCCACGGGCTTGCTTTGCGTTTCTGTCAGGTAACATCTGGCCAGCTGTTCTGCTGCCTGGTCAGAGCAGCCCGAGCATCTGCCTCTCTTTGGCGCCTTCCCTCATTGGTGGACTGTGGCTCATAAAAGTCTGCTTTGACTCTGACATTGTGTAATAAAATGTGAAATAATTCATAATGCCCTGTGTGCACATACACTTGGAAGCCACTTCAGTTGTCCAGAATGCATTTTGAACTCTGATAGGTGAATGGATAATAACAGCGCCCTATTGCAAAACTCCTTCTGCAGGTCTTTTGCCAAATATTGACATCAAAAATGCAGCAGTGGATAGTAGGCATACGCTGGATTTCACATCATCTCCCTCACAGCAGAAAGACAATGCATTTCTTTGTAGCACACTCAAACTTCAAAGCTCTTTGAGCCTGTTCCGAATTCTGCTTTTTACTCCTTGTGTCCCATATGTAATACAGAGCATCAGATTGTCAGTTATAGTTTGCCATTTAAAAACACTGACGACTGTAAATATAGAATGCTGGGCTCTCTGCCAACTCTCAGCAGGGATTTCAGCTTATTGCTGTGTTGCTACAAGCCCCTAGTCATGTAGGCGCTGCATACAAGAGTAGGTATAACGTGTTTATGAAGTCTGCTGGGTACGTTTGGTCAGTCAGAGTGAAATATTGATGGCTGATTTTTCTCATTAAAATGACAACAATTTATGAAATACTGGGCTATTTATATTCATATTCAACACACTTAAAAGAATTTGGCTTTGCAATAAAAAAAAAAAACAACTACAGATGAATGATGGTGGCATTGAGATGCGAAACGTTAAGTCCGTTTAACTCTCCCATTCGGAGTCTGCACACCCCTTGTTAGATGATTTGATTTGCAATGCATGTTGAATACTATCAATAGTAATTGCAGTTGATCCACAGCTTAAATCACCTTGTGGAATCCATTGACTTTATTGACTATGTTTACATATGCATCACTATCCTGGATATTGTGGGGTTTTTGAATTATACCGTCTCTGTGTTCATGCATGTAAACACCACATCCCAGTTTCAATAACCCAGATTAAGATCTTATCCTAGATGTGACAAACAGGATACTGTTAAATGTTTACGTCTTATCCAGGCTACTGACAGTTGTGGTTTACTGTGCAGCCAATAAAGACATGGCAGTAGTAAGGAAACCATCTCGCTACTAGAGTGACAAAGACACTGGGATGAAAAAAGTGAAATTCACTGAGCAGATCAGATGGAAAATGCACTGGAGAGAAGACTGTTTCAAGTCTGTAATAAAACAACCAACTGGATATCGGTTTATCAGTGCAATAAGCAGTGTTGTGCAAGTTACTTCCAAACTGTAATCCATTACAGATTACTTGTTACTGTTATTTAAATGTAATTCCTCACTTTACTCAGAATCATAATGCATTATATGACTCCTGCATTACTTTTGCGTGACAGACTCTCATTGTGGTGCATGCACAGTAGAATCCAACCCCAAAATACAAGAAAATAAAAGAGTCTTGGGACACATAAATTTGCGTTCTGAATATACGTGGACGGATAGCTCAGTAAGTACAACTACAGTCGACGATATTCGAATCCCAGCAGGAACGCTTGCATTTTTAAAAAACATTTTACTTGTTCAAACAGGGGGGCATGGTGCTGAGGACACCTGTAGGTAAATCCACAATTGATAAAAAATGTATTTATTTATTTATATATTTTATTTCGAACATGCAAAGAAAGGAAAATTAAATAAAACCAAACAAAATAACATTTAAATGAACAGAATCTATATTCAAATACAAACAAGTCTAAATATGCATGATCAAAAAGAAGTATAAACTTATTTACCCATATTCCTCAAACACTTTTACATCTTTATCAATACCAATTAATAAATCAAACAATATGATTTTTCTCAATTTAACATTCAGCCCATAACTAAGACAATACAATCATTAAATTATGCATATTTTTTTATAATGACAGTATAGACATTAACAGTTCAACAATGTTCAGCAGTCCTCATAATCATTATTAAATACTGTACCTTGCAAAAATCCATTCTTTACATATATTTTTAAACTGAATTGTGTTTATTTGTTTTATCTCTACAGTTTATTCCACAGTTTTGCTCCACAGATAGTAATACAGCAACTTTTATAATGTATGTAATAACACACTTTATGAATATTTAAATTTTACTTTCCCCTGAAATCATACCCTCCTTCTCTTTAACAAAACATTTCTTGAATATTATCCGGCAACAAGTTATTCCTTGCTTTATACATTATTTGAATAGTTTTGAGCTCCACAAGGTCAATGAGTT
>JAPTGZ010000016.1:12471530-12488305 GCA_029814645.1 Fowleria isostigma | reverse complement strand
AAAACCCATGGAGTTGGATCAGTGACAGTGGATAGACACACTGGGTTTATGGTCAGTTAATGATATATTTTGCTGAAAAAGTAAATTTTTTCTTCATTTTTTTCTCTTTGGATATAATAACCGTCAACTTTACTCTGAGCTTTAATAAACATCTACATGATCAGTGAATTGGATATAGAAAAAAAACTTGATTTTCACTGGAAAAAATGCAAAATACAGAGGATAATATTATAATCTATGGTGATCACTGAACTCTTTCCCCCTTGGATGCCTACAAGGAACAACCCATATATATGTTACTAGTTCTACTCATGGAACATTTTGTTTTTCCAGTTTGTTGTATATTTTTCCAGTGGCTACAAATCATCAGTACCTCGGCAAACTTTGGGAAAAAACAGTAAAAATATGTATTATTATTATAATTTTGATTAAAAAAAAAACACAACCAAAAAAACCCAAAATAAAATCATAAAAAAATTAAAAATAAAGATAAACTAAAGAATTTATTTTTTTTTTCAAAAATGTAAAAATGAAGAAGAAAGTCAAGAAAAAATTTATTTAATCCTATTACTTGTCCTAGTATGGGTTGTGTTCACCTCATATCACAGCATCTGTTTCATTTGAAAAAACAATCTGTTCTAATGGTCGTCAAATCATGTCTTTAATGGTATAACAGAGGTGTCAAAAGCTAATCATTAAGGGTACGGGGGGGGTCATCAAATATCATCTTTATGGAGGAAAAAGTTAACTCACTTGAAAGGTTAGCTAGAGAGAAAAAAAATCATTTTGAAACTGCAATAAAAGTAGCATTGCGTTTTTATGGGTTAATGATGGATGTCACATGCATAAATAGGAAGAAGTAGAAGAAATCTGTTAGAATATGGTTGACTTGCTTCCTCTGTCATTGACGTATTGTGATTATTGTACACAGTATTGTAAAGGTGATTTGCATACATTATGCACACAGATTACTGGTCATTACATCGTTTGTTTTTTTTGTTTTTTTTTATCAAGGTCTTTTAATTTTCAGTTTTCCAGTATATAACAAACACAACTTGTACAGAGAACAAAATTCAATCCAATTCACATCTTAACCACCCCACCCCAATCACTGGACCCCCATCAAATTCACATACAACTGGCACATAAAATATACTTACATACAGAAAATATATAATCCCCTTCAGATATATGTACATAAATATATGTATACATATATACAAGTACATATTTGTAGTCTCACTCATTACATCATTTTTACTGAAGAACTGAATGACTTCTATGAGCAAAGGTCAGCCCTTAGTGCAGGGGTGCCAAATCCCACCAACAGTAGTTATGTTATTTTCAACATTTGTAGGTCAATCCACTGTCAGTGTTGGGAGGTTTACTTATAAAATAGAATCTGTTGTAGATTATAGAGTACACACCCAAAATTTAATCTGTATTGTAATCCATAACATTACTCAAACTGAGTATCGTAATCCAAATACTTGGATTACTTTCACATTTTCTTGAATTTTAATACCATATGTATGTATTAAATCACACCATGTTTACTCCATTGTAAACCGAGTGATTGTTGTGTGTTCTGTTTTAGAGCTGGATGAATGTATGAGGTCTACGACTCATAAACACATATGAATATGTGATGTACTAGTACAATCCCCAAGGAACTTATTGGCGTTTTGTCTGATTATAGGACAAGAGACAAGAAAAAAAAGCACCACAATTAAAATGGTCACATTTGTATTCTTCTTGTTGTAGTACATGGTGTCATTGTGTTCTTCTTCCTTATCCCTCTTTAAGGTGAAGTACTGCTTGTATTTCCAAAAGTATGTATTTTTCTTGTCCTGGCTCTGATCTGCCAGCTCTGGCCCCGCCTCCAACTCTGACTCCGCCTCATTATCTTGACCTGGATTTGATGGACCGACTCATTCACACAACTTGCACTCAAGACTAATTATCAGAATATTTGCATTGCTATTGTATTAAGGGATTATGGGAAAAGTGTGGGAAACTGAACTTGTGAAATAACTAAAAATAACAGAACCTAATCCATTGATTTTGAAAAATGTAAATGTATTCTGATTACCATGTCTTAAAATTATAACTGTAATGGAACAATTACTCATACTTTGTATTCTAAATATGTAATGCTGTTAAATGTACGCTCCACACTGTCAGCCATTGATATAGGCAAACTTATGTTAGTTGTGCCACAGTTCCCAGCACCTGAAGGGTAGTTGTTATAATTCTAGTTCTATAAGTATATGCATAACCGATTATGGACCTCATGATCAGAAACACAAGATAATACAAATGAGTCCCTCAAATATTCAGGACAGTTCTATGGACTGAAATATGTGCCACCAGAAACTGAATTTGAATCACATAATTTGAATTTGTATTATTTAATTTGAATCATTGCATTTAGAAACTGAATCCAAATCAAATAATTTGAGATTGAATTTATTCATTTGGAACTGAAGTCCCATAAACTTGAAACTGAATATAAGATTATGACATTTAATTCAGTTTTTCTCAAACTATATTTGATCCTCACTGAAAATTCAACTTTATATATTTTTACATTTAGTTCTCACAATTCAAATTCAATTTACTTGTGACAGACATCTGGGCAGTTCAGGAAGAGCAATCAATCACAGATACACAGAGCTCCTCTTAAGCCAGTACATGGGTGAAGCGTGTCTTCCTTCATTTCAAGGCGGGTGTAAATGACCTCTATTATGCACTCAAAAATGTAAGTGCTGATTGGCCAAAGAGGAATCTTGTGTATCTGTACTTGATTACTCTTCCTTAACTACCCGGATGTCTGTCACAAGTAAACTGAAATTGAATTTTGAGAACTGAATTTGAATTGTGAGAAACAATGTGAAAATACATAGAATTGAATTTTCACTGAGGATATAGTTGTTTTGTTTTTTCTTTATTGTCTGTTACACAGGTTAAATAAAAATTCACTAAAAAACATACAGTAAAAAAGATAAAATCCGCAGACATTCAACAGCCATGACAGGAGTCGCCTTCACAGAACAGTGCCCCCCTCAATTGGGAATTGGGAAATACAGATTTTGCTCAGAGAAACTGAATTAAATGTCATAATCTTCCATTCAGTTCCAATTGAACTTCAGATCCAAACAAATAGATTAAATTTTAAATTATACAATTCAGATTCAGTTTTTCAATGCAACAATTCAAATTAAACAGGACAAATTCAAATGGTGTGATTCAAATTCATTTTCTGGTGGCACATATTTCAGCCCATACAATTTTGTCTTTATAAAATATTGTCAGTGACGTGTCCTTGTTCTATACATTTGACCGGTTATTCAACTATATACTGTTGATCTCTTTAGAACCTGAACTCGACACATTGCACAGTTGTTATGGTGAACAGACACTAAACAATATGAATGCTGAGACTTCCTGCATCACTGGAAACAAGGTAAGGTTTCAGTTGTGAGACTGAAATAACAGGCTGTAAAATGCCAAGTTGGATTTTTTTATGCTCACCTGACGGCCTATTTTATACATTTTGTCTTACACCTGGGATTCCCACTCTAATAAACCTTCTCCGCCACCTAATTCTACCACAATATTAAGTATTCACAATCACAGATATATCAGATTTTAATTATATTATCTGTTAAAATAAGTGACACTCTTATGAGAAAATACCACAAATGGCGGTTAATGCAATAATGTGGTGATGTGATTGCATTTTCTAGCCATCCAGAGCAGCATTTTATTGCATTCTGACACATTATTACACTACCCAGCAGGTATCACTTAATGGCTTGTTACAGGGAGAGAAGAGTGACAGCGGATGAGATACTTATTAAGGCTGAGTGAGAGGATTCCAACTCTGAGACAAGAAAAGAAATCACCTTTGGCAGGCTCAAATTACACCCCTGAATTCTGCAGTAAAAGTTTTCTCCATCCAGACAACTTTGTCTGCGAAATAAACAAACCCCACACTCAGCTGGCCTTTCCCACAGGCGTTATTAATAATGAGGTTATTTATATCCGTATCTGGGAATAAAAAAATCCCATTGAAAGTAGTGATGAGACTGCAGAATCAGACGATAAGGTCTGCTTTCAAAGCGCTCTCTGTAATGGACACCCACTTTTATTGAGAATATGAGACTCCCTTTATGCAAACCTTTTTCCGTGACCTCCAATATAGTTGGTTTGCTATCTACAAAAAAAAAAAACAAAGCACCAAACACAGTGCTTCAGGCCCTCTTTAAGCATTAAAGATGATGAATAGATGCACCGCGGGGTTGCTAGTGTGCACAAGATGCATAAAAGTAAAGACAGGGGGGAAAAAAAAAAACAAATCCACAAAACCTAAAAGGGATTGGTGACCTGCAAAAACAAAAAAAAAAACTTTGTTGTAGTTTTTGGAATAGAATACTATCAGTGAAGGTCAGAGATAAGAGAGGACTGAGGTAATTGCTGAGAAGGCTCCCAGTAGGCAGCTCAATCAAATTAACTATAATATTCAACAAACATGCTCCTCTTTCTCTGTGAGCATCAAACACCTATTGTTCACACAGAGGTATTTATTGTTGATTTGTCCAAGCAGACAGGATATCAAACTTGTAATTTCAATCAAAGGTCTGACGTGAAAGTTGCTTCTTGTCAAAAAAAAAAGAAAGAGGAAAAGAGGAAGCTCAGGGAGGATTTGCATGTCCACAGTGTGTTTAACTTTGATTTGAAAATGGCAGCATATGCGCTGGTTTGCTTTTAAAGCAGAACCTGTAGTAAAAAGCAGATATTTTGAAAAAATAAAAGAGAAAATGCAATTTAGAATGTAATTTTACCACCCTAAAAAGGCTCTGTTGACACAAATAACACACTATTATCACAATTATGCCACTGAACACAGTTTACAAACTTTTTTTTTTCTTTTGGGAGGAACAGGTTTTGCCATTGCTATGATTTTTCCTCGACACCTTCAATTTATTTGTGCTTTCAGCCCATGCTTGCTTTAATGTGAAACATCTGCACAAATCCTGATAATTGTCCCCAACCTACATTCAGCCTCCGCCGGTCATGTTCCTCTTGAACCTGCAGCAGGTGTGGATATCGCTATCTTATCATGCAACGCTTGGCCCTTGTGGAGATTATATTTACTCTGTGCTGCCGTAAGCACCTTTCCTGACAGATTATATGAATTAAGGCCTTATTATGGGCTCTGGCCAGGAGCTGCATGTACTGGCGATTTGTAATAAGGGCATCGCTGAGGTGAGTCAGCAGTGACTGGCCTTATTACAGGAGCTGGATCTCAGGAGGAAAACCCTTGGCTCATCCATGGTAAACAAAGACAGAGGGAAGAGGAAAGGACACTCCATCATCGACTCGTACTTTTTGGGCAGCCATTCTTAGGTAAACACTGTTTGGAAGGGCGATTAGCAAGGTAATCCCCTCACTCTCAATAGTGGACGTGAGAAATTATAAGAAGGAAAAACACAAAAGACTCAGTTTGGTTCATAGGAATTAATCAATATTTTATATTCTTTTGTAGCAAAACGTTTTCACACAGAAACTGTATTTTTTATTTATTTTTTTTCATCATTTTTGTCCTAGAACTTCAGGTGAGAATCATGACTATGTCAATTCAAGTACACACTTATTGTATTCTTAGTTAGCAGAGTGAAACGAGATAATACATGATGCCACAAGTAGATAAAACAAGTTCAATGTTTGCTTTGCCCAAAGTGACAAAAACACATTTTCCCAGCCTTAGTATGTATCAATAGTCTTGTTGTCCACCACCCAAGACTTTAAACTACACACTTTAGCATTTTTTCTGCCAGACACACATTAGTGATACTTTATTTTTTTGTTTTGTTTGTTTTTGAATCTGCACATTTTAGTGAAAGTCAGAAAAATATGCTATTATTCTAGTTTCATAAGTCACACATACAGCTGCAGAAAAAAAGAAAAATAGACCACCCTATGTTTTCTTTAATTTCTTGTTCATTTGTCTGGACAAATATAATGATAACAACAAAAAATAGCTCATAAGAGTTCAATTTTAGAGCTGATATCCATCCATTTTCCATGGTTTTCTTGATAATAACCAAAATCAAATCAGATTTTACATCAATAGCTTTGACATTGTTCTGATAAAAACGGTACTTTTAGACATTCCATGTTTTCTTTTCTATCTGCTTTAGTCACATGATACACACAAGAGTTAATACTTTATTACATAACCATTGTTTTTGATGACTTTTGATGGTCTAATAATTTTTTTCCGTGACTGTAAAAGCCTGATGTATGCACATGATACAAGCATATACCTTATGAAACTAGAATAATGGTACACAAAACTCATTCTTTCCATGGAAACTTACTGACATACAGGCTGAATTTGGGAGAGGAACTATGGGATCTGTGTAATAATGCATTTGAGAAATTATGATCGATTATTATTCACAGTATTTTATACAGACACCTCAATAAGTGTAGTGGTATGACATAAACCAACCCTGACAGACGGGCTTCAACTTCCCTTCTTCTATTTGTAACACCATGTAAAATCCCATTTCAGTGAGCCGACTAACAACGACCAAGTTGGTACACCACAGTAAAGCACCTTCTCACTGTTTGCTTCACATGAAAATAAAAGTACTACTGCACAATTTTTAACCCCCTTTACATTCTCACCCAGTTATTGTACAAAAATGCCAATATACAGAACGATACACCTAGGGAAAAAAAAGAAAAAAAAATAGAAAGAAAGGAAAAAAAAAAAAAAGATGAACACCCCCATATCTTGAAATGCAGCAGAAACTCACAGGATATTAAGAAAGGCATCAACATGTGCTGGGATGTCTCAGTTGATTGGAGGCAGTCATCTGGATAGCAACTAATTCAAAGTGTCTCGCTGCAACATACAGCCCCGTATGAAGGAGGACCAAAGATAAATGGTTGTTCTGATGCATCAATTCAAATAATGAATCCACCAACAAACGCTGTACATCATACAATCTGGTGATTCAGGGTTTTCAGCTGTTTGCCCGGAATAAGTCGTCTTTCTCTCTGTTTCCCTGTCTTCTCTTAACCTCATCTCCTAAGCAACATAATAGCCTTTATCGGGCTGATGAATGTCTGCCTGGACTCATTTCTCCATTTAACCTGTCTCAACGACTAACTGCCATACACTTGTGTTTGTGTTGCCTAAAGAGAATTACACATCCAGCTGTGGCTTAAGCAAATGGGCCTGATGGATTTCAAAGACTTTTTATGTCTGGATACTGTAATGTGTGGCGATAGAATCTGAACCTGTAGCCTGTGGTCAACACTCTGTTTACATCGATGGCCTCTTAGCCTTCAGGGACCGCGGTCACCGACGGGGTAGGGGTGAAAAAAAAGACTTCGGAAATACATTTTTTGTCACAGCAGGATTTCAACCTATGCTGGATTTAATGAGTTGGAGGTTAAATAATTCTTTATAGCACTTGCAAACAAGTAAAGAACACTGTGCTTTTAGTGATTTATCATTCTTGTGCCTTTTGGCTTGTATTTTCCACCACTGTTCATGTACAAATAACCTCATATGATCAATAACCTGAGGTAGAAATACAAGCCTGGATTGTTGTGGTTCACTGTCAGAATAGATGTGCTATGGTTCATGCTGTTATTTCAATGAGTCCTGCTTTCAATTTGTCACTGATGTTTGAAACACTACTGAATTATTTAAGTGGTTCTGTGAGTGGGGATAGCTATGCCAGTGCCTGCAGATGAATGACCCCAAATAATAAATAGTAAAAATAATAGAAAACCCAGATGAAAATAAAAATGACTGCTTTAATTTCCTGTTCACTTGTCAAGTCCTCTTCTCTACTGTAGCAGTAGTCCAATTTCAGGCTGAGGGTCCAAGACACTGTGATGCACATCCACTTCACCACAGTCGAGGCAAATCCTCTTAGCATTCAGTTTCTTTGATAAAGATGTAGTAAATCCACTTTGAATTTCTAATCTTTTTCTCTGAGATACTCTCGTGTGCCTGCGGATTGGGAATAATTCCACACAGGCCATATCAATATGATTCCATGTTGTCTCAAAATACAAACATTTTTTTCAGATATGGTTCGATACTGTCAGAAATATGAGATCATGGCCAGGAAATCTATAAATGTGAATGTCATCTTTCACATAGTTACTCGAACAGTATTCACACGGAGAACTTCATGCAATACCCAAGGCAGATTCCTTCTGGAATACTCCTCCTTCTGCACTCAAGTACTTTTAGGTCCTGATATAGATTTGTTGTTTGGCCATGGACCACAGTTACACTGACTGTACTCAAACTGTGCTTTCCATCACCCACTCAGAGCTCTCAAAAGTGGGCTTTTCATCCTCATTGTCATCATACTGCAGCAGCATGCCGTTAACAGACAGACTGCGTTTCGTCCAGATGTTACTGATCCTACGGGGGTAGTTGCTGCGACACTGTGCGGCCCCCACATGACCCATGTCAAATGAGTGGCTCCTTTTGGGCTTGCCCTCCTGGGGAAGCCCTAGGAGACGTCCCAGCATGGTGGTGGATTCAGCTCGTCCAAGCAGAGGTTCTTTGTCAGATGGGGGAGCCACAGCTACCGTCATCATAGCATTGGCATTGGTGGGGGGACCAGAGGTCCCTTGGTGGTCCCTGGATACCCCTCGCAGTTCCAGTGAGGTGAAGGCCCCTATAAGGTGGTCCAGGTTTGGCCGTGCTTTGGCGCCGTGCCTCCTGAACTTGCTGCTTGGCAGGGTGCTGCATTCGCTTCCCTGCATACTGTAGCGGTCACCAGCCCCTCTCCCTGTTTGGCTGTCTAATGAGTTAGAGGAGGAGGAGGAAGAAGAGAGGCTGCTCTGGAGCGATCCACACTTGAATTCAACCATTTCCTCTCGCATGACTACCACAGTGGATTTGACCTGCGGCGGTGCCCCATTAAATCTGTTTAACCCCCCATTTGTCTGTGAGTATGTGTTACTCATAACAGGCAGCTTGCTGGTCTGGATGCCACTGGTCACCTTGTAGCGCACCATGAGGATGATGATGAACACCAGCAGTGTAGCCACGATGATGCCACCAATGACCAGGATCATAGTACCCCCCAGGAAACCACTGTGAAGAGACTGGCACTGCGGATAGTCGTCCCTGGTCATGAACTGCACACAGCCGACGATGTTGGTGGCGGTGAGGGTGGTGGCAGAGTCATCCCAGATGGCGAGAACACACAGGTCATATTGCATCCCTGGGACAAGATTTGTAACTGAGAATGCTCTGTTAGTCATGGGAATCATCCTACAAAGAGAGAGAAAGAAACAGCGTTCAGAACCAGAGTTAAGGGAGTTCAATACAAGGGTAGAAAACTTTAGTGTCAGAAAGTGCATTGCATTGTGCGTCAGGCGGGGGCAGATCAAAGAAACGGCCAAAATGAAGCATGCTAAGTAGCTATTTATATGCATAGAGTAATTCAGACAAATTACTTCATTGGTCCCAGTGTATCCAATTGGATATGCATGAAGCAATAGTAATGAGATAAGTGTTCAATGGCCATTTTTGAATATTGTTTTGAGTAAATGTAATATGTTGTACATTTCATTTAACATGCATTAAGCTGTTTCAGCTCCGTCTGTTACTATTCTAAATGTTTAAATATGACTGATTAAGTCAGCCTCACTGCATATGACTGATGTTTTATGTTAATGCAATGGAAAATACTCAAAATTGAACCTCAACCTCCAAAAAATGTTGCTGTGTGAAGATAGTCTGTTACTGTGACAGAATAGAGATGCTGTACTAAGGCTGACTAGTAGCAAGCATACTCTGCCTCTTTTAAATTCCTTTTTTTTCCCTGTAGTTTGCTAGGTATTTTAGACAACCTTCAGACTGCCAAGTGATGTGTTATTGCCTAAGCCATAAAAACTGAAGCTATAAAAGCTCAAGTAACAATCAAAGGCTATTACTGTACATAAACTATATAGATAGAGAAGAGCCCTTGAAGACTCGTAACCATATTGGTGTAGCTGTCTATAAATAGATTCCTCTGTTATCCATCCATTGTTGGCCTGCTGTTCTCCGACAGCACAAGCATCCATAGCTTTGATCCCTATGAAGCGCCACGACCACAGAGCCCAGACACCAGTGGGGCTGCAGTTCATTATTCATCCTTAATTGCCTTTTTCCATAACCAGGAAGAAGCTGCTCTGCCTCACGTGTTGCAGAGAACTCATGCAATCTCTCTCCTCCCCCACGTGGCTTTGATTGATTTTTAATCATGCCATTGCTTGAGTGTGGGCAGTGCCCTGGGAAACTATGTTGGCCAACTACAGGAGCACAGTAGGTGTGCATGTGCGAGCAATGAAGTCATATCAATATTCATTCAAAAACAGTAGTTGTCCTCTCTTTCCTTTCAGCCTCTAATTTATTTCCTGACATGCAACAACACTGCACAGGCTGGGTTATATAACACAACATACACGTCAATAGATTTCTTTTCAATTAAATATAAATGTCAAATGAACAGACTGTGAAGTAGAAACAATTTGAAGCATCATATTATGTAAAAAGCATAAAGAGAAAGCGGTTGAAAATTAAGTTTGTGGCCAAACAGGATGATGAGAACAATTCAAGATTATTATTATATACTGCAAAATTAAGGATATTAACCAAATGAATAAAAATGTGTATATCACAAACTAATATTCAAAGCAAATACATATAGCACATGCATTAGTACAAAAAAACAGGGTTTCAGAAAGAATCAGCAAATCTACTTTAATGCTTTTTTAATGTCACTTTAAACAAATTTAATGCCCATGTCAAACTGCAGACACAGTTATATATACACAGTAGACAGGCTTTAACCAGGTACTGAATAGTTCATCCTCCATCCACTTCTGCTGACACTTGAATTTTCCCATTTTTCTGATATTTGCTAATATTTCCTCCGCTCTTTCGCCTCATGAGCACGCTCACAGTGTGTTGCATTTCAAGCGTCCAGTGTTGTGGCCACGCACTGGCTATAAACGATAGCCAATTAAAGGGTCCTGCCTGTCAATCATCACACTATACTTGCGATCAAAATTATCAAATGTTTATATAATCAAAATACATTGTGAATAACAATGTGTTTTCCTATCAAGCGAATTAATTTTTTATAGCCTCTGGACATCAAATGTAATCCTTTTTAATGCCATTTAAGGTCTTTATTTTCACAAAATCTATTTAATGACCTGCAGAAACCTTGAAAAAAGCAATAGGAAATAAAAATTCAAATGAATGAAGGTACATAGTTTATAAAAAAAAACATTATTATTTTATTTGCAGTTTCAAGAACTAATAATGAGTCATCCAATGTTTTGTGACCAGAGGAAAAAGTATTGAAAATTCATATTGTTTTCTTTTTTCTGGCATGACAAACTGGCACAGAGTGTGCAAGCAAGGATATCAGATAAACACCTTATTATTGAATTCACAGGGACAGTGAGCTACATTCACAATATTGGAACAAAGTAATGTTTATCTGCAATAATGTGTGCAATTTTTAATCTCATATTCTCAGCTAATAACCAGCGTTTTGCTTTCTGTCAGTTATATTTCATAAACAGGCTCTTGGAATGTGCAGTGCAGGCTAATTGTGTAGAACTATAAGCTACTCAAGAGAGTGTCGTTTATGAGAATACATGCAGCTGACCCACATTATCAGGCCACGTTTATCTGTTTCTACGCTGCTCTGATGCAGTAAATACCATCTTTAGCATACTAAGAGTGGTCATTCTCTGGAGGGATTTGCAATTGTGTCTATATTCATTAAGTCACTGGAGCCCAAGGGGATACTGCAATGTTAGATATTCACTGTTGCCGAGCACCAAACAAAATAATGTATATAGCAAATGACAACACTATCTCAGTGCTGTAGCCTTTGCCTTTGCGTACAGATCACATAAAAATGATCAGTTTGTTTGTTCACGGCACACTCCATATTCAGCTCCTCTGAGTATCCTCCCCAAATTGATTTAATGTTTAAATGGCCAGTCTGTTTTCTGTATTTCCAGCTCAATTATCTTGGCTGAATGTCATGGCTTTCAATGTCTCATTTGACATAAGAAATTGATTTCACAGAGCCAAGGATCTCCGGCTGCAGTCTCCAAGCTTCTGCTTTATGGACTTGAGCAGCTTAAGAAGGATACATTAAAATGAAGGTCTATAATCCTTTTTCTTGTTGGATTTTTAATTAATGGTTCAGGGCAAGGATTTCACTTTGGGTTTTACTTTTTTTTTATGAACGTGTGCTCACTCTTCATCCTTATTCTTTTGGTGAAAAGCAGCATCCCCGCTGATTGTCAATTTAGAAAAAAAAAAATCTCTAGACGGATTAAGAAAAATGAATGGTTGATGTATGAGTAACACTTCAAAAGGAGCTGCCTGTTTCTGAAGTAGGCACCGAGCAAACAATTAACTCCTGACTTGAAAAGCAGAACAGTTAAGGTCAAAGATTTTATCTGTAGCTCGATATATAATTTGACCACAAGAGACTTTCCAAAGAGGCACCCTTACCTGTAAATGAGGACTTCATCATCAGAACAATTGTACTGAAGCTGATACATTTTGACCTTTGGAGTTGATTTGCTAACAGTCCACTGGACTAAAGCAGAGACCGCCGTCACATCGGATATGGACACCACCTTCTCCGGCAGAGGTTTAGGCTCCCCTTTGCTGACCTTGGTAGAGCTAGTTATGTCAGAAAGCCCTGACTTGGCCTGTGTAGTGCGGTTTGTCCCGTTGCTTCGGTGGGGAATTTGAATGATCGACAGCTCTATGGATGCAGTAGACTCTCCGGCGGCATTGGCAGCAATGCAAGTAAAGGTACCATAATCCTTGGAGGTGGTGATTGTGATGTCCAGGGTGCCATTTTCATAAACTGTCGCTCGGGAGGAGTTGCTGATCAAACGATCATCGGGAGCCACCCAATGTACAGTTGGCATTGGGTCACCGACAGCTTTACAGCGAAGGCTAGCTGTTTGACCCTCCAGCACCAACAGCCGGTGGGTATGCTGCGTGATAAGAGGAGGCTCGCAAACAAACTCTTCCTCGCGAACGGACCAGAAGTAGCGTCCTTTGAGACTGGCAGGAGAAGCGCAGGTTTCCATATCATCCTCGCGTTCAAGCCTACGAAGCCAAAGCACTTCGCAGTTGCAGTGCAGTGGGTTTCCACCAAAGCTCAGAGAGAGCGGAGGTGCATAGGGAGTACTCATCACAACATTACTCTGGGAGCGAGCAAAGATAGGGTCAGGAGGAAGCTTCTGCAGGCGGTTAGAAGTGAGGTCCAGGCGAGCCAGTTTATCCAGATCCGTAAAAGTTCCCTCTGAAATGAAGGAGATGAGGTTATGATCCAGACTCATTTGATGAAGATTAACCATCTTGCGGATGGCTTCCCAAGGCACACTGCGCAAATTATTATATGACAAATCCAGATCCTCCAGTGTCAGTAACAGGTCATCGAAGGCTGCTTTCGAGATCCGATTGAGTTGATTGTTGTTGAGAATCAGATGTTGGAGGTTGATCAATCCACGAAGGTCATCTGGTCCCAGTTCGGTCAACCGGTTACTGTCAAGGTGTAGGGATCTCAGGGTCTCCAGGTCAATGAATGAGAAAGGCTGGATGGCGCTGATTGTGTTGCGGGACAAGGTGAGATCCACTAGACCTGTCATGTTGGCAAAGTCTTGTGTGGTGACCTTGAGGATGAAGTTGCCGCCAAGCCGGAGCTCTACAGTTCGCCGGTCGATGTCTGGGGGAACGAAGAGCAGGCCTTTGGAGGGGCATAGAGTCCCAAGTGATTCTGACAGGTTCTGGCAGACACAATATTTGGGACATGCATGGACCATTGTAACTGCGGTTCCCAGAAGCAGGAGACTGATGACCACTTTGTCCATGTTAGTTCATAAAAAGGGGACCTGCAGAAACAAAAAAAACAAAGCAAAAATCCATTAAAAAACTGCAAATGTAATGCAAATTAGACAGTGTAGCACAAAACAAAACAAAAAAAAAATTATAACACCACACAGTAGAGCAATACTAATTTTTCTTTGAAATCATACACATCTTCCATGATTTATAACATTAATTTTAAGAGTTAGACATTAATCAGACTAATTTCAAGCGCTGGCTCCTGTTTTGATGATTGCCTTAAAATACTACAAAAGCATGAAAGTTGGTAGCAGTTTTCATAATGGAACAATACGTGCGCTGAAATGCAAAACACTAGAAACTTTGTCACCAAACAAGAGGAAATTGCACTCAGGTGCACTCAGGCCATATTTGCAGCAGCATATCATTAACACAAAATTGTTCGTGAATATGTTCTTAAAACAGAACAGATTGCAGGATCAAATGTTGCACAGTTCACTACACTGTAAGTACAATCCATTCTTTGTAGATTTGGCCCCATGTTTATTGTTTGATATTTTAAGAAGAATTTCAGATATAAACATTTCAGCAAGAGCAAGTTGTACTGCTTTTTTCCTTTCAACAAAGCAGTTGTGTTGCCCCCATTATCACAGGTCAGATGAAATTCCACTAGCGTTGTCAGACTGTGAGTAATAACTGCAGTGTTGGCAAACTGGTCTGGTCATCCTTGAAGATTTTGCACATTAGTACTCTACATTATTACATTGTTATGAATACATTTTGCAGTGCAAAAGGAGGCGTGAGAAATCACATGAGGATTGTCTGCATGAGGCCGAGGATTAAACAGCACTAAGAAGTTATTTTTAATGACGCACATGCATATAATCTGTCATTACAAATATACAGACATGTATGCAGCGGGAACTAGTTTAAGTGTGAGGCACACACATGTACATTTGATGTGCAGGTCTCAGAGGTTTACTACTTCAAAGGAATACATGCCCATTTGAATATGAAAGTATATTTAAAACCATAAAGACTCAAACATCCACTGGCAACCAAAACCATCTACTGATCAAAAATGTTTAATACCTGTTGATCCACTAATCTTATCAATACGTACATCTAAATAACTGGTGTAAAATACATTGTGTCTTATATTTATGGTCATCAGATGTGACCCATTTGGATATTCGGAAGCTCCATAGTGAATGTTGAAACACTGGCAGCTTCTATAACATTGATTCACCAGTAAAACCCATTGAGTTTAATAAGTGAAAAAGGACAGAGATTTGTTATATGTTCAATTATAGTTGATGAAAAGTCCCTTTTTCTTCAGTTTTCTCCATTTTTGATAAAATAACCTTCCACTTTTATCTTATCTTTAATGAACATCTACATAATCGGTAAATTAAATATAAAAAATATAATTTGCATTTTTAAAAAAGCTAAATACAGAGAATAATATGATAATAAATGGTGATACATCACTTTATCCAGTAAAATGCCCCATTAAAAATTCAAATTTTTTGGGATTTAAAATGCTTACTAGCCCTTTTAACATAATCCAAACAAAAAAATATTAACCTAATCATCTTTTTTTAATATATATATGTATATATATACATATAGTTTTTGTATCACATTCAATACACTGGGTGTTTGTGGCCACTTTTTTTGCTCACAGCATAACATTGGACACTCTTTTTTTTTTTCTTACCAGTAACATTTTGAAAATATGTAACATTTCATTTTTTTTATACAGCTTTATACAACCTTTTTATTTCCCTTGAATGGCACCGTGTATTATATATAAATATTTTTCAATATTTTTAGATTTTCACCCAAATAACAATGAAAGTGTTCTTCTTAATGTCACTTTTTGAAAATTCTCAAAGACTTTTCAGCAAAGTGTGTGTTGGATGATTTAACGATAGCAGCCATATTGAAAAAGGAGGAAAAACCAAAAGCCTTTCCACTGGCTGTAATGGGGTGATAGTCCACCAGGGGGCAGAAAACACATATTAGGTCATATTCAACAAGTCCTTAAAGCTATACCTACTGATCTAGCATGTCACAAAGCACTTAGGAAAATTTTGAACATGAACAACCAGCCTTCCTCCAAAGTCCCGCCCACTTTTCCTGCCTGAGCTCTGACGCTGTGGAGGTAGAGGCGGAGGTAGAGGCGGAGGTGCGGTCTGCTCTGTGGCTGCGCTGGATCAATAATTAGCCACTTTTACACAGAGATTACAGCTCATCAACCCACAATGAAAGCTCCCACAGAGTCGGGACTGCTGCTATCGGGTTTTTTCCGTTTGTTCCCCTTGGTTGTTGTTTCTGTTAATTAATTCATTCTTCACCGCTGTGCATTTGAGTGACGGGGGAGCAGCATGAGTGAAACGTCGGGCACCGGTATCTGATGCAGAACACGGCAACTGACAGACAGGAGGCTCAGATAGGGAGTTTATTCGGACCGAAAAAACTGATTGGTCAGACTTTTATCAGGAAATATATGAGAATTAAACATTTTTTGAGTTTCAAAACCTGGTGGATTCCTTTTACACTTTAGTTTTCCCAATGCTTATTATGAGCATTTTAAGACTACAAAAGAAAAGTGTAAAAAATGCCAAATCGTAGAGTGTAGTTTTTAATCATCCACCATCTACCAAAATCATGTAATAATACGAACTGTTTAATCCCTGTTGATCACTAATCCTATCAATATATGTCAATAATTGGTGTAAAATACAGTTTGTCATCTTTTTATGGTCATCACATATGACCCATTTGGACGTTCAGAGGCTCTGTAGTTACCATGGAAACACCATCATCTTCTACAACA
>JAPTGZ010000016.1:11624857-11640040 GCA_029814645.1 Fowleria isostigma | reverse complement strand
ATTGCTAATTGAAATATTTTTTTTTTTTTTTTGCATTTATCTGAGGTCATCATTAGGTACATCCTGGGGGGAAATATGTCTAAATTTGTCTTTTATTATTGGTCTTAAAAAGCTGGTAAAGTGCCAGGTACCAGAATTAATCCAGTTGCATCGACGCATCCATGTATAAATCCCAAGTAAAAACAGCTTTTTAGTAATTTCTAACTAAATGGGTTCTCTCCAAGAAGTATTACAAGATACTTGCATTTGCTTTGGAGCATCATTCATTATATTAATACCTTTTTTGCATTTTATACACTATAAAATAATACTTTTGAAAGGAAAATGCATAAAATATACAAAGAACTATATATGGAATGAAAAATATTGAATTATTTATCACTGGTTTAGAAAGTTGCAATATGCTTTTTGATGTCATCATTGAGGTGTGCGTAGGTGTAGTCAGATGTGGACTTGTTGCACAAGACACTGTGTACTGACTACACCCCAGAGTAGGGCTGAACAACTAACTGAAATGTCACCAAAATTGTGCAATATTCAAATGACAAAGGTGCAGTTGGTAGATGCTCATAGATGCACATAGTATTTCTGCATACCATTTATTATTGAAGAATTGTTAATTGAAGCACCATGGGAATGCCATAGCCCAAAAATACTACAAACCTCAGGGAGCCTGTTTGTGTTGTATACATTCCACCTTAAATCATCATCATCATCATCTCTGGATTTTTCAATAAAAGGTATATTGCAATTGTAACATATGTCATAAATTATTGTAAAAGGGCTTTTTTTAGTTGTATGTCAACATGTCGACATTACTGCAGAAATGAGAGGCTGTGGTCACTGTAATGAAGCAAAGACAGAGGCGCAAACTTCAAACTTTCTCCTGAGGGAATGACTCATGTCTTCATCAACAGGATGTCTGGTGGTCACTTTATCTATCTCAATATCTTAATAAAGTGACGAAAAAAAAACCAACAACATTGGCTTTTATAGTCGGTGCGTGGCAATTTTTCTGAGGTTGGAAGATTTGGGCCTTTACTGGCAGAGAATTGCAGATAAAGACGTTGACGATGTGTTTACTTCCAATCCCACATCGACGAGTGTTAACCACCAGACTGCTATTAAGCCCTGGGATTCATTTCACTGTGTATGAAAATGCACTGAACCGCGATGAAGCGGATGTTAATTGATGGTGCAAAGTTGTCTGGTTTTGGTGTAACAACCCGTCACTGCGGTGAAAGCGATGTTAATGTGGCTGAGGAAAGGTCAGCACTTCAGCAGGTTTTGTAATATTTCCCTGTAAGACTTTGTAACTGAGAAGTGGTTTTCCATTTCCTGGTTTTCAGACCTCAAATTGACGAAGTGTGTTATAGCTTGTGGTATATTATATATACTTCAGCTTCATTTAATATTCTATTATTCTGTGATTAGAAAGTCCCTCATCTGATAATTCATTTATTTAGAAGTTTGACATACAGTACTTAGAGTAGATAGAACTTTATTGATCCTTTGGGCAAAACCCTCAGGAAATTGAGGTTCCAATAGCAGCACGACACCAAATATACACATAATAAATATAATGTATAGGAGTAGTCATTTATTCATCCATTAAGACAGAATATATACATATGAAAAGGCGTAGACTGAAGCAACAATTTATTTTTGCCTACCCTATTAACAAGAAGAAAAGTTGCAGAAACAAAACAAAATAAAAAGATGGCACAGTTTTAAACAATATAATAAAGAAAACAAATGATATAATTTGAGCAAAATCTTAGATTTATACTCATTATTGGCAAAATGATAACTATGAAAAAGAAAACGGTGTTAAAAAAAACAGGCAAATCGCACATTGTAAAGCAGGAATAGAAACAAGCAGCAAGGTGGTAATAATAATAATAATCATAATGATAATTGTGCCAATAAGTAGCTAATTATGTTGTATGTATGTAAATTATATGTATATATACTGCTCAAAAAATAAAGGGAACTCTTAAACAACACATCTCAGATCTCAATTAATGAAATATTGCAGTTGAAAATTGTTATTCAATATATACTGATATATTGATCATTTTTATATTTTGTTCTCAGTGCACTCTACTATATATTGAATAACAATTTTCAACTGCAATATTTCATTGAGATCTAAGATGTGTTGTTTAAGTGTTCCCTTTATTTTTTTGAGCCGTATATATGATGAATTTGTTTATATGTATGTATGTATTTGGAGTTATTAACATGTGGGTTTGCTGTTGCTGCAGTTCTTTCTTTTATTTCTTACATGTTGCATATACAGGTATTGCTTTTTTTTTGTTTATTGTTTATTGGAGATCCCCATTAGCTTCCACAGTAGTGCCTGGGGTCTCAGTTAAAAGATGAAAAATAAAAAATAAAAAAAGTCAAAAATTGATGCATTATTCACAATAAATACAATGATAACACAGTAGCATTAAATAACAGTAAACATATCTTATAATGTTTGTCATTTTCTTGATCAGCTGCTTGTTTTTCCTTCCAGACTGGGGAGTTTTCAGCCCGTTTCCTTCTCAAGCTTCCTGTCGACTTCAGCAACATCCCCATCTATCTCCTTAAGGTAGTTAACCACCACGTCGATACACAATTTTACACACAAATCAGAGTTACACGCCTTAATGATTCTGTTCCCATGGTAGACGTTCTCCGAAATGAAATGATTCCTCAAGATACGTTGATGGATAACGTGCACAGATGTTTGCATGTATTTTTCCCATGTGGGCAATTGATGACAGTAGGGTTTATTTAAATGAACTTGAAGTATGTGTGTGTTTCTGAATGTGTGTAGACTACGGTCTTGGGGGCTGTGAGTTGACTAATCAGCAAGCCGTCACTCTCGATCTGCTCTGAGCCGCGTGGTGTCTGCAGGCAGCTTAGCCCTCCCTCGCCATCTCTCTCTCTCTCTCTCTCTCTCTCTCTCTCTCTCTCTCATGTTTGTAATTGCCTTCACCCCTCTCTCACTCTCTCCAGTTCTCTCTCCACTCTCTCTGTCTCCATCTCTACCCCCTTCGTGCATGCTGGAGGCCCTGGCTCTCTGGCCTTTTCCAGCCCGGCCTCTGTTTGTGAAGGGAAATGATGGTAAACATAAGGGAAACAGCAACCATCATCAGTCTCACATCAGCCTTTGTCCCCACGTCTCTCAGACCTGGAGCTACCCAGACTCGTCTCCCTCCGCCAGCTTTGAGTGGACTCATCCAAAAGTCCAAGTCGTATCTCAGAGCCCCCCTGCTGCTCATGATGAATTTTTTTTTTTTTTTTTTTTCCTTTTACCTGCATGTCTTCAGGCAGGAAGGTTTCCAGACTCAGCCTTGAGGGGAGCTTTATTGGTGACATTTTTTTTTTTTTTTTTTTTTTCAAATAAGCATGCTGTCACTTGCTGGAGACTTGGGGAATTCTATGCGAAGCCTTTGAAAACTGAGGCAGACACAGTGACACCTTTAACCAGTGGGTGGTGGCAGCTGTATAGCCAGTGACACAGCGTTGTCAAAAAAGAACTCTCTGTAACATTAAGTGATTTTATTAGAGACGAAATCTGGGGATTGGATGTACATTGCTGTCACACTGATCATATCATGTTCTAAGCTTCAGATGCCCATACACACACAAACTCACAGTATTATGCTGTATTTGGCAGCTAGGGTATACATAGTATCACCATGGGAGCACTTGAAGACTGAGGAAGAGAGTCGACTCACAGAGAGGAAAGTAATGAACATCAGCCTACACCTTGTCCACCTACGCATTACAGAGGAACAAGATTATGCAGCATATAGGCTGGACTCTAAGAACACAAATGTACTGTATGCCAAACCGATGACCTGAATTTTCACTTCGACAGTTGTCACGCAATTAGCTCTGTCAGTGTGAATGCTGTCTTGCTTTCTTGAGTCAGTTGTTTTTGTAGATTGCGCATTTCTTTACATATTCGCATACATGCGCTATTATAGACCAGTGAATTGCATCTAAATCACTTTAACGCCCATGTTTGTTAGGATCCAATACATCCTGAAGCAGAAACATGTACACTACGCATTGTAAGGGGATGCAGGAATTGCAAGTTTGGTCAGCGGAAGCTTGTCTGTGAACACGGTTGCCCTTTTTAATGACATGCAAGTGGCAATTTGTGGAAATACTGTGCACATGCATCACCTCACCAGTCTTCCTCAGCTTATGGGGGTCATTGTTTCAACCAAGCAAAAGTGAATCTGTTGATTTCCGTCACTTCGGTCTTCAGTAGCACTCGGATTGACTCGAAAAACTACTGACTACAGCAGAACCGTTGGTTTTCAGTCGAGGTTTATTAGCATAGTATTGTCTTTTGGCATCTTGTTTGCACAAAATTAAGCAGCAAAATAATATTGATCGCAACATTCCTCTAGAGAAAAACATGTAAGACTTTTTTTGGGGGTTAGCTGACACCCTGATAAGGAAGACAGTATTATTCTGCAGTGCCTGTCAAAACAGGGAAAAGTCAGGGTGAAAAAATATTTGGCTGTTGTTGGGGAAACATTGCGGTGATGGTTCTAAAATATCTGCATCATCGACACATCTTTTTGGTCTTCGTTAAAATAAAAGAAAGTACAACAGCTAGAGATTGTTAGCGCTCGGGCAGAGACATTAACATAAGAGATCACAGCCTCCTATCAGCAGGTCTGTCTATACAGGAGTCAACACTTGAAAAATCTAAAAGGTGTTGCATTGCAGACAGAAGAGAAGCCCACAGCCAGGTACTGTAGGTAGAGGTCAGACTGTTGACCCTGATTTGAATCAGCCTCCCCATCAAATCCATGGATGTCCTTGCGTTAGGGGGGGATTTGGCACTGAAGCGGAAATCTGTTCAGACATAGGCTACTCTGCACTGCTGGTGAATGCCGAGATGTTGCTGGTGGGTGCAGAGCTGTGGAGGACGACTGTTACCTGGAGCGAAGCATCCGCGTGGTCTGAGCTCACCACAGTGGACATGTTTACCTACCTCCATGGACTGCCCAGCCTCAGGGAGAGGGGAGGAACTCTAGTTTATTTATTTCTTTATTTGTTTTAAAGGGGGCAGCCTGTCATAGTCAGAGGAGGTAGAAGGACAATGAGGGATGATGGGAAGAAATGCACACAGATGGACATTGGCCGTGTGCTCCCTCTTTTAGTCTCATCTTGTGATTGTACCTAGACATCTGGGTTGTTACCTGCTTGAACATACTATTACTCATATAGTGTAAACTTTGGCATTTGTTATATAGCATATGTGTGCATATTAATGAGCCTGTGTCATGTTGTTTGTAGTTGCGATAAAATGTGTTTAATTTCTCCAGGAAGGTAGTTGTGCTAATTTTTAATTACACATACAGCTTAATGCCAATCTCTGCTGTTGTTTTAACAGCAAATAAAAGCACATATTTTCCTCTAATTAAAGCGATGACCTTTAGTTTAAGAGAGCTCCCCTTTGCATCTATATTCTTCAGATGTCTGTCTTTCCATCCTTACTCATAAGTACATATAGTTGCAGAAAAAAAATATTAGACCACCCTATGTTTTCTTCAATTTCTTATTCCTTTTAATGTCTGGTACAACTAAAAGTACATTAATGTGGACAAATATAATGATAGCACCAAAACTATGTCATAAGAGTTTAATTTAAGAGCTGATATCTGTCTATTTTCCATGGTTTTTTTGATAATAACCAAAATCACATCAGTTCTTACATCAATAGCTATGGTTTTATACTGACAAACACAGTGCTTTTAGGCATTCCATGTTTTCTTTTTTGTCTGTTTTAGTCACATGATACACACAGGAATTAGTACTTAATTGCATCACCATTGTTAATGATGACTTTTGATGGTCTAATATTTTTTTCCGGGACTGTATATGTATGTATGTGGAACCATAGCGTGTCTGCAAAGGTCCACACTGATTGGTAGGGAGGAGTCCACATTCGTAACCGAGTCGCCTGCTCTCGCTTCACTTGAGCTTTGTTTCCTTCACGTGCACTGAGCCATGCCACCATTTCCACAGCAGTTGCAGTCTGTGTGTGTGTTGGTGTGTTTTGTGGTTGGGGGCCTCAGGCAGATGTCATTGATCTAATATGTTGATGTTCCAGGTGACCCAAGTCTGGTGAAGTAGCTGTTACATGGAATGTTCTATGAAACTGCTGTTTTAGTCTAGTGTCATTTCACAGAGCAGTGGCAAATGAACTAAGATCAAAAGAAAGGTTTTGAGACTTTGCGGTCTTGGTATGATCCACTTAGATGCACTTTGCTAAGGTTACTCAGAGTTTTATTTGGACGTTTTGAACCTAACAACCGGTATCCTATTGCCCCGGGTGATTTTTGCCTCCTCGAAAAAATGCACAGCTTACCTGAAGGCAGGTTGTATTGAGCTCTGGGCATCCCCACATCCTCATTTTGTCTCTACAAGCTGTGCATGCTTCAGCAAGAGCACTTAACATCTAATTATTTTTACTCTAATTATTTTTGGTCTCCGTCCTAGCCTGCTCCCACCCCCCACACATGCACACACTTTAACCTCTGAAGCTGCAGCTGACAGGGGAGGGTCAGGGTGAAGCAGAGCCGTGGGCTCTCATTCTGTCTTTTCATTCGCTTCTCCCAGCGTCACTGACTCAATTATTTCTGTACTTCCTTTTCTTTTCTTGTTTTTTTTGTTTTTTACTCTTTTATCCAAATATCAGCTTTAATTAGCTTTGGACAAATGTTGCATTGTTTAACGGTTTTCCAAGAAGTTAAAGAATAAACACACAAACTGATAAACATGAGGAAAGGGCTCAGACCCTAAGTGAAGCAGAGGTCATGTCAGTCTTGATGCATTTGTTTTAATGACATACTCCTGCTCCTGTCAGAATAGTTAAGTGCTACCAATCAACGTCAGAACACACTAGATGTGGGGGGAGAGGAAAAGTTCCTCCTAATAATCCTCTCAAAAACATGTTCCCGACAATCCTCAGGGCTGTGTTAAACAAACGGCTCTGTCTTCCACCTCAGTAACAGGAGGGTGAGCGTGGAACTTCGTCCCCTCCGGGGGCACCGTTGAGAGGCTGCGGACAGATTGAGGGTATTTTTGGGGATTGGCGGGGGAGTGCAAGGGCAAGCACATCACAGTCTGGCTGTCTGTGCAAAGAAGAAAGGAGCCACGTCAGGTCCTCAGTATTGTCATGACATACAACACAGAGCAGGCTGCTTCAACCTAAAAACTTGACCATGGTTACACCTGAGACTTCAACAGCACACTGAACACAAGAAGGAGTGGAGTCCTGTATAGTATAGTACAGTATAGTACAGTATAGTATAGTATAGTATAGTATAGTATAGTATAGTATAGTATAGTATAGTACTAGTCATTCATAGTCACACTACACTACTGAAGGTAGGTCTGGTACCATCCACTATCATTCTGGAGTAGGGAAAAAACCTCTCTGGGTTATTTAGAAGGGTTTTATTTCTTCAAATGAATGCCAATCATCTTGGATGGTGCTAATCACAGGATGCAGCGACAATGCTTTGGCAAAATAGGGTTGTTTTGCTGGAACATGTGCATATGGAGAAGCAAGCCGTGGTATTAACATGACTAAATCCCTGCAGTATCACCACATATATAAAGATGCCCGTCTTTGTCAAAATGTGCCATTTTCAGTTGTGGCTCGTGTTGTTCTTTCACGTCGCAAAAAACAGCAACATGTAGATAGAGCAAGGGAGGAGAATTCTGACTGAAATAGTGACCCAATGACTGGATTATTCCAACACAGTACATCCTGTGAGTCAAACTGTTGATGTACTACACCTTTGAGGACTGTTGCATTTTGCTGCATGTTTCTTTAACAATTACGTTTTGTAACATATAATGATATTTCACAAATGCGACATTTCACAAAACAGGATATTTCACAAAACATGATATTCACCTGTTCTGAAATATTGTTGCATTTGGCAAAATGTTCTTTGTAAAATGCCTTGTTTTGCAAAGGATTATATTTTGCGAAATGCTGTAATCTGTCATGTAAGAGTAATCCAATTAGTCTACTGTTTAATGAATTACAATGACAGTTATTATAGAACGATATGGCTGTGTTGCTTATCTGTGTTTGTTATCGTTATTTTAATTTTATTAGAATTGAAATACCACAGCGACCATTTTTTAAATTTATTTGATGCACCTTTCTACACTGATGTTGTTTACTTTGTTAAATAGCTCAAAGGCATACAGCAGTTCATGGTTTTAAATGTCATTTGAATGATTAACCTCTGCTCAAATCTTCTGCTGCTTTTACGTCAGTGATTTTTTTTCTTTTTTCCTTCTTCAAGGCCTCACAACTGAAAAGGAACGTTCCTCTATCACCTCTGACCTATTTAAGTTTTCTTAAATGTAAAAAGGTCTTGTTAGGATACAGATAGCATGGGATCAGCTATTGATTAATTCCAGCGGCTAATTAGGTTGGCGTTTATTCAAATCATTTATTTTTATCAACCCACTCTTCACCTCTGTGTTCTTCTTTATTGTCTTATGGTTTATAAGAAAGTAATACTCCTGAGTGTCAATCACCACAGTAGTAATAGGCTACATAATCATACAGTTGCGGAAAAATTATTAAACCACCCTATGTTATCTTCAATTTCTTGTTTATTTTAATGCCTGGTACAACTAAAGGTACATTTGTTAGGACAAATATAATGATAACAACAAAAATGTCTCATAAGAGTTTAATTTCAGAGCTGATATCTATTCATTTTCCATGGTTTTCTCAATAATAACCAAAATCACATGTCTTTACATCAATAGTTATGGCATTGTAGTGACAAAAACAGTGCTATTATAGACATTCCATGTTTTCTTTTCTGTCTGTTTTAGTCACATGATACACACAGGAGTTAGTACTTGATTGCATAACCATTATTTTTGATGACTTTTGATGGTCTAAGAATTTTTGCTGTGACTTTAGGAGTAACACATGTGTTAGTGCAGAGTAGTTAAGTCAATTTTAAGTCCATCAACTTAAAGCTATATTGTATGATCTGGCATTTTTAGTCTTTTCTTTTGTAATGTTAAAATGCTCCTCATTTTGAAACAAACAAAAAAAAAGTTTAATTCTAATATATTTCTGATAAAAGGCTGACCAATCATTTTATTCGGTCCAAATAAAATGATTGGCCAAGATTCCTGTCTGTCAGTCATTTGTTGCCGTGTTTTACATCAGTTACTGGTGCCTCTGAATCCGACCCGTTTTACTTTAGGTTTGAATGGATAGGACTCAAATGCACAGTGCTGAAGGGAAAAAAAAAACCTGAATTATTAACAGAAACAACAACCAAGGAGAACAAACAGAAAAAACAGATTGCACCAAAATCGGTGAATGAAGGGTGGTGTTAAAGTCCGGGTTATTTTGGGATGATGAGGTGCAGCACAGCCAGAGACAAGACCCTTAAATACAGCTCCTAATGAAAAGTGAGCCACGCCTGTGCAGCAGGTGGATGACGGTGTGTCTGAGTGCAGAGGGAGGGGTCAGCGGCCACACCTCCGTCTCTATCTCCACTTCCCACCACATGCGTCAGTGGAGGAGGGGAGTGTCAGGCAGGGGGATGCGGGCGGGACTTTGGAGGGAGGCGGGTTGTTCAACAACTGTCCTAATTATGACCTGCCAAGGGATGGCAGATGTAAATTAGCTTTGAGCTAACTCTGGTATAATGCATCAAATGGAAACATTTATGTTTTTGGGTTTTTTTTGGACATCGTCCCTACAAATAAACTAATAATAAATAAATGTTAAAATTTTTACTAAGTGCTGTGTGACATGCCGGATCGCTACGTATAGCTTTAAGTGAAGAAGATAAAAGATGAAGTCATGCACCTGACTGTTGTTGGTGATGACAGTTAAAAATCACAAAAACAATAAAAACTTTCTCTTAAGTACATGGACCATATCTTTGGAATGATCTCTGTCCTGAACTGCAATCAACATCTGCTTTATCCCTATTTAAAAATAAACTGAAAAGGACTCTAATTTACAAAAAAAAAATTATATGGAATTTTAATTCTTTCTTTTGTGTGTGTTGTTTATTTTTTTTTTGAGGTTTTTTTTTTATAAAAGCCTTTTTGGCTTATAACCTCTCTTGCACATTGGTGTTATTCCCCCTGTGTTTGCATGTAATGCAAGGCACAGAGGACTATTCTTTGTCAGACTGCCCTATGACTTATACAAAAACTTCAGCAAAAAATGTGGCCCTGAGCTTTGTAAATAGACCAAAACATATTATTGCAAAAATGTGCAGCCTGGTCTCAGAAGATGTGCTATTATCTGGACTGACATTCCAATGCACAGAATTCATTAAAGTTGCGAAAAACTGGACAAATTTGTCCATCCAAAATGATTTGGTCCGTTTTTCAAGTGGCTACCATGCCCACAAGATTGATCATAAAATTATTCTGAAATATAACAAACTTGCAGCCCAGCCCAATGATTATACATGTGACACGTAACGATATTTCATACGGTTTCTGCACAAGAACACCATACCAAATCCCATTCACATACAATGGGAACAGAATGCTGCCAACTAATTGGCTGAAATGTCCCCACTCTAAGTTAGAGTAGAGAGGGTTGGGTTTTATGTTTGAAAATATACCAACAACTCCTCATAATTCTCACATTTTTAGGGTTTCAGCAACAATTTATATATCAAAATGTTGGAAATGCCCAAATGTGGGTTTTTTAACTTTGTCTTACAGTAACAAAAGAAAAAATTCCTACTAGAGGAAAACACACAGGTTACGTTTCTATCAGGAAATTTCAGAAAGTCTAGTATGTATTTTTTTTCTTGTTGTAATGTGCAAAGAAACAAATAAATAAAATCATTTAACTTTAGTTTCAACATAACAACAACAACTGTGAATTGAGTTGGATGCATCCACCGCTCCTATATCATAATGTGTTCATACTAGCAATTATAGTGACCTTGACCTTTGCCCTTGACCCCCAAAATCCAAACAGTTCATTCTTGAGTCCAAGTTTGTGCCACATTAGAAAGATACAAATTATCTCATTAATTATCTTTCCTGAAACTTCTTATTCATTAGAATGGAACGACCTTACATTAAGTCAGAGCGACCCTATCATTCAGCTACAAAAGTACAAAATTTCTTGTGCCAAGTTTTATGCCAAAATTTTGCTTCATTCTGGCAAGCTGTTCCTGAGTTATTTTATCATAATAACAGACAGAAATGAGGTCACAGAACCCTTGTCCCTCAATCATTAAAATATTTTCCATTCATCCTTGAGTCCTGTCAAACATTTGTGCCAATTTTCTGTCATTGTGTCAAACTGTTCCTGAGATATCATGAAAATAAATAGACATAAACACACTTGGAACCAAACCAACCAGTGTGGACACACTCACCTTCTTATACAAATACACCACGGATGCATCTAGAAAGCTCTAATTAATATCTTCAAATTTTGCGTAAAATGCTACTACTATAATACAGTGAGCCATATCATGTACATAGTATGTTATTTTTGTGTCTTTAATTAAAGAAAACGCAGAAGCCAGAGCAGCTGTCTTTGAAACCGAGTATTTACAGAACCGTCTTGGAGCACGTTATCGAGCTGTCTTAATATAGAACATCATGTTTGGTTTGCTTGTACATTTTAGATAGGAGTATGTTTGGAATATTTACCACAGCTCCATACCATCACAGCACACATGAAGCTCTTAATTTAATTTGTGATCAGTAGAGACAGGAAATCCTTTTGATCTGTATCATTTTGTTGCAGTGATGCTTCAGACTGTTCCCAGATCACCACCAAATGACAGTTCAGGACTTTTTAACCATCTATTGTGCAGTAACTTTTACCTTAAAGCAGTTTTTTTTTACGTTTATCTGTGACTCTAAAACCTAAGGGGTTGGTGAGATAGTCGTAGCATCGGTGCTCACATTTACTGCAAATGTGGTTCTAAGTAATGATTGTGATGATGAAGATAAAGTTCCTTCTTGGCAACATATGTAGTTTAGAGTTATTTGACTCTTATCAATCTCAGCACCTGACTACTCTTTAAAAACACTTTAACTCAACACCTCCTCCTCACAAAGCCCAGATTAAGGCAGCTTGAGGGTGACACAAAGCCACTTATGTGACAGCCTACACTACTGAATCACCACTGGCGACAGAGCACCTTTTTGCTTATGCCAAGCCAATATCCATGCTTGTTTGTCAGTTTGTCCAAATGTTTTTTTCCCTTTTTTTAAAGATGTTGTTGTCTGCCTTTTTGCTTTTTGTAAGGACACGGTGGCTCTAACCACTTTCCTAGAGATAAGCCAAATACCTCAGTTTGCAGCAGCTGTGGTTACCTTACATTTCCGGTTGCCACATAATTGTTGCCTCTTCCTCAACCACCCATGAGGCTTTGGTTGTTGCATGTTTTTTCTCCGTTTTTTTCCAGCTTTCGTTCCTCTCTGTACGGCAGTTGGGCTTTTGGAGAAGTCGTGGCTGAAGATAGCCCACTGCATCACATGAGTCTTTCACAATTCTCTCTACTAACCTGGAAAATGGCACTTTGACCACTACATGCATGCATAGAAGGACATACACACAGCAATGCTCACATGAAACCCTTGTAGTTCCGTCATATGAACATGTACGACAAAGAGGAGCATGGATGTAACATTGTGTGAATGCAAAATGTCAAGACGTAACCTTATCATAGCACCTTTTCCTTTTACCTCTTTGTCTTTCTTTTTATTCTTGGTTTGATGGAACGCTCTGGACTGTGCGTGACTGTTGAGCATTTGGTGCCAAAGCGAGTGGTTGTAATTTGTGGCCTTGCCGTGCCCTTGCACGGTAAACACTGACTAAGAGCTCAGGAATCTTAAGAGCTATAAAATAATTGCAGGTTACTCCCATAATGCCCAGAGTGTGCTTCTCTTTGCTTCAGCTTTGCCTTTTTCTGTCTCATTTCTGTTGTAAGACCTCTACTTGTGCTATTTTTAAAGTGTGGTGCTCATTTGGCAGCCACTACCTCATTTATCACAAAATGAATGAAAATATTGTTTAATTTTCTGTGTAAATAATCACTTAAGCATTTCAGTTAATTGGCTGGAATTTGAAGACAGACACTAGAGCCTGACTATACTATGCACACTGTTAAATGACTGTGATAAGGGCATGTGTTAAAACACTCTATACAATTTATATTTACTAGTACAGTTCCATCACAAACTCAATCTTGATCTATATTTTACATGCTTTAATTGAGAGTAAATCAAAGCATATCAGGATGCATTCATTTAGTTTTTATAGTGCTATTGAAAGTCCTGTTGCTGAGTGATGGCATATCTGTATAGCACTAAGACATGGCATTTACTAGGAAAGCAAGTTGCCCAAAAGACATCGTCAAGTAATTGCCAGTTTGGGCTTCACTAATGCAGTGTACGCCTGAAATCTGAAAAGGCCAGCCAATGCTTCCACGCAGATAAACAATTATGTGGCTTTTAAATGGTGGATGTATTATAGCTTGGTATGCTCTTGAAGATGAATTTAAATGTCAGGAGTAACAGCTCTAAAACAGAAATAAGAAGTGAGGGAGAAGAAAGTGTTAAAATGCTAATTTTCATTCTTGAGATATTATTTCATCACTATATGCCTTCTTCTAACAATGTAAAAGTAATGAATGTAGATTTCTTATAGCTTATTTCTATAGAGTTACACAGTTAAATGATACCAATATGGATAATATGTGTAATGATCTTTGATGACTTTGTGTCAAACTGATAACAGGAAATGCACAGCCCTCTCCTGGTTTTGCTGACACAGCAAACTGAAACTCCTCTGTTGCAAGAGACTCTATGGAGTTGCAAAAGAGGAGGATACAGTGGGCCGGTGGGTTGTGGGTTGTTATTTAATGTAAGAGTTTCATCAGTGACTTCTGAGGAAGGAGACCAGAGAGAAGACCTCTGTCCAGTCGAAAACATTCACCAACAACATTTTATTTTATTTGTTACACATGCAAATTAGTCTTGATTACTAAAAAGGTAAACTGCGGGTAACTGTAGTTTTTTGATTGAAGTATGTAATTGCTACTAATAAAAGAGTTTGAAGGCTGGAGGTCTACAACGTATTGGATTTGTCTTGTTCAATGGATTCGAGATCCCTGCTGTGATTACTGCCAGGTGCTCCAACATCTGGAGCTCCGCAGCTTTCAGCCTTCTGAGAAAATGTCACACAATGAGAAAGTTAAAAGGGGGAGTCTGGATGAAACTGCTTTCGTTAATAGTAACGTGGCTTTCATCTCACTCGCGTTTCAGACTTGTCACGAAAAGTACAGCAGTGGCCGTAACACTGAAATCAAAGTACACCTGTATACTAGCGTGTAAACAAATAATATTTGAGGCTAACTGACACAGATGCAGGCAGGAGGATGTTTATTTAATATCAGTGCATGCAAATGGTTTATGAGGCCTCCCCGGAGAAGCACCTGTTGTAGTGGAGCTGAAAATACACCGCTTTGTAAACACAGCCGACTCGAGTATGAAATTTATGAAGAAGTCTTCACTGCAGGATATTGAAAGATCTGTCAAATGTTTGAAAGACTAAGTTTTTTTTGGTTTTCATCATTAACAGTTTAAGAATTTCCAGTTGAACAACCAGCTTCAAAGCACTGAGTCTGCTCCATGTAAGACCAATTTGATCTCTTAAAACTAAATTTAACCCTGGCCTTCAGGGGTGGTATGCTAGCGGAGACTTGTGTAATAAAATAATGTGTTGTGTATACTGTGTACACACACGTTTTTGCAACCAAAGCCTTGATGTATATTACTCCATGAATATATATATATATATATTTAAGGGGTGAGTATTGGCAAGAACCTCACCATACGATACGCATCACAATACTTGGATCACGATACAATAGTATCACGATATATCATGATATCACAATATTGTGATTTATTGCAATATTCTACACAGTTAAATAAGAAAAGATAGAGGTGATGTAAATAAATCACACAATACTTCACAAAACTGAAAGGACAAATTAAGTCAAAACTATTTGATTGAAAACAACTTTTTCATTTTATTGTTGTGGAAATAATTAGTCAAATGCAGTGTTACATACAATACATACACTTAACATAAAGTGCATTAAA
>JAPTGZ010000016.1:11600698-11624283 GCA_029814645.1 Fowleria isostigma | reverse complement strand
CATAAGAATAGAGAAAAACTCATTTGGGAACTGACAGAAAAGTACCACTGGGTCTTTATGGGTTAAAATGATATCCAGCCTCTATTCTCTGAGAACACATGACTGTAAACCAGCCTTAAGTTACCAAAGCCCCCCACCTTTTAGAGTAATTGCATCACAAAAAAGCAGAACCCTGTCCTAACTGACTTTTATGGTGTGCAAGAGGGATGAGTGACCTTCAAAGCTGCCATTATTATAACTCTAAATGCCTCTAAATTTTGTTTTTCCCTCTTGCAACACCCTCCCTCTTACAGTGTTTCTGTCTTGGTGGAAAATTACGTCTGAATTCATTTGAGGAGACTTGTATAATGTGATTTTATTTGATTCATCACAGAAAATGCAAGATTCATGGTTCATACAGGTGCTTGAAATTCTTGAAAATTCTTGAATTTCAATGTTATGTTTTCAAGGTCTGTAAAGTACTTGAATTTTAGTTTAAGTGCTTGAAAGTGCTTTGCAATTATAATTCTGTGATGTGATTTATCTATTTATTGTAATATTAACTCTGCCAGGTTAGATGGCCAGCCAAAGCTACATGCAGAGAGGTGATACATTTTGAAAAATAAAAACTATGTCAAAAAAAAGAAAATTTTCAGGTTGACTCCAAGTACATTTTTCTCTTAATCTTTGGCTCGGTGCGAGTGTGTCTGAAGAATGTCAAGTGGCTTTCTTTTTTTTTTTTGGATAAAACTTTGTGTTCTCCTTGAATTTCTAAACTTTTAGGTATTATGAAAGATCATTTTAGATGTTTATAGCATAACACAATGTGCATCATTGTGATAAAAGTGAAAAAAAGAATCATGAGTATATGTATTCCTGTAGATATGTATTTTTACCCCTTGGATAAAGTGCTGTGCTGGAAAATTTTAAAAATGACCCTTAAAGTGCTTGAAAATTGCTTGAATTTGACCTTGAAACATGTATGAACCCTGAAGATTAAATTGTGAAAAAATTGCATGTAGAAGAACAGTTAATACATTGTATGAGGGCACTGAATGATATTTAATTTGCTGTCATCTGTCTTGATCAAACAATACAAATAATACAGGGGGTTAGTGTATTTAGTGAGTACTTTACCGGGCCCAGAGGTGCTCATTAAGTACTTTGTAGACTGCAGATCTCCTGCATGCATGCACTTGCAAAAGGTGATGGGAACAGAAGTGTGAGCACTTTGACCAAGCCCAAAAACATTATGAAAAGAGTGTTCTTTCCAGAGAAGACTAAAGTTCCTCTTATCTCAGAATGTCCTTGTGGTGGATTTCAGACTAGAATAGGGAGTTTTTGTGCGCTCATGTGTGCTCGTTTATGTCATAAACACCGCTGTGCTAATTAATCATGCTCCTCTTAAAGGGATTGTGTAGAAGTCATGGGGTGTATGAGGTCATGATAAATTATGCAAGTATGACCAGTAAATGGCCTGAAATAGATATGACTTAACATGTAGACAGGTGGCTATACTGTAACCGTCAGCGAAATCCTAAAAATAGAAAGGTCGTGGAAACCTGAAAGTACTTTATCCATGTTCTTGTAAATATCAATTTGTGGTTCATGATGCCCACACCCTGAAACACCCTCAGAGCCTAATGTAAATATTTGAACTTGGTCTTTGGGTTATGACATAATCATTACCATTAAACCCCAGTAGCACTCTGCTGCTGACTCACCTCAGAGGGCTTTTCAGTTCTAAGAATGGAATCTGAACACAGGCCAACCAAAAGGCTTATCTTGTTGGGCGCCTGTGGCACAGGTGGTAGAGCGGGTTGTCCAGTGATTGAAGGGTCGGCGGTTTGAATCCCGCCTCAACTGTCCGCATGTCGAAGTGCCCCTGGGCAAGACACTAAACCTTAAATTGCATAGTGGCAGCCCACTGGTGTATGAGTGGGTGAATGTGAAGCTTGTATTGCAAAGCACTTTGAATGCCATGAATGTGTAGAAAAGCGCTATATAATTATAGACCATTTACCTTCCAAAAAAAGTTAGCACAATGTGTAAAATGTACATAAAAACAGAATGTAATGATTTGTGCTTCTTATTGATGAATATTTTATTCACAATGGACAACATTAACAACCTTATTTTTTTTCTGTCATCAAATTCGTAATTACCTTTTACCTTATCTCACCCAAACCAATCTGCATCGCATGCAGACAACTATTGAAACAGTCTTTTTTTTTTTTTTTTGCTATCTTTTGTTTTGGTTTTGTGTGTTTTTTTTTTTTTTGTGAGAACTTCATATGCTGAACCATTCTATAGTTTCTTGGTGAGTGATTTTTTGTGATACATTTGGCTTGTGTTAAGACATGTGTATCGGATTTGATACTGCGGGTATCGGAGTGCTTTAAAATAGAGCACCCAGTGTGTCAGTTGTTATACAAAAGTATATCATAAAGGGATGTGGCAGTACATCTTGTTTGGATTTTTTTCAAGGGTCTAGTAAAATCCACAGGGTTGAGGTTTTTGGCAGGTCTCTGATGGGTCAGGTTTTACAGCGTTAATAACATTGGACATTTATATTCATAAGATGTGCACTGTACCTCAGCATTGTTGCGTGTACGTGATGAATGAGGCCCAATCTCAAGATGTGTTTTTTTTTCCCCTCTGTCTGTTCATTAATGATGTTAATTGCATGTTATGGAGAAAAAGGATGATAATAAAGTTTTAATAGATATATACAGTGTCTTAGGCCCATAAACAAGCATGACAGAGCATACATTAAATACTGAATATGCTTTTTAAATGGCTCAGAATGTCATTGATATTTAATAATCAAAGAATCCAGCTGATATTTGTAACCAGCATATATTTGTGTATGATTTGGAGAAAATGTGAATTTTATGCAAAAGGTAACTTCAATTTGTTTGCTTGCTTGGTTATCAGGGAAGTTGCAGAGGTTGCTAAAGCTTTTTTCAACTCAATCATTCAAATTTACACAGAAAATATGCAAAAATAGTAGTCTTTCCTTTTGCATTTTTTGTTCAGTACAAGTGTCTGTTTACTGTCACTAAATCAAAATGATCACACATTGGATACATCTATAAAAGTTTTGTAATTTATCATTCTTATATTTGATGACTCTTTCACGTGCAGCATCCTTTCAGGTGTGCTGTGCAGTATCCTTTACAGAAATACACCATATTGCCAAAAGTATTTGCTTACCTGATTTGACTGAAACAATCTCTTGCTTCAGCATACCAAGAGATTTTGGACAATCCCATGCTCCCAACTTTGTGGGAACACTATGGAGATGACTCCTTCCTGTTCCAACATGACTGTGCACCAGTGTACACAGTATAAGGTCCATGCAGCCATGGATGAGAGAGTTTGGTGTGGATGAACTTGATCGACCTGCACAGAGCCCTGACCTCAACCTCATAGAACACCTTTGGGATGAATTGGAGCGGAGACTGAGAGCCAGGCATTCTGGTTCAACATCAGTGTGTGATCTCACAAATGCACTTCTGGAGGAATGGTGAAAATTCCCATAAACACACTCCTAAACCTTGTGGAAAGCTTTCCCAGAAGAGTTAATGCTGTTATAGCTGCAAAGGGTGGACCCACATTATGTTAAACCAATGGATTAAAAATGGGATGTCACTTAAGTTGATATGCCAGTCAAGGCAGGTGAGAAAATACCTTTGGCAACATAGTGTATGTAATCCTTCCTGAAAGGCAGGTCAAACTCTCCCTCTTAGGTCTTTCATTGTGCCATTGCAACACTAGCATGGCTTCACAAGTAAACCTAAACAGGAACCATACTACCTTAGAGTAACTTCACTTCTGGTGCAATTGCTTTTCTTTCTGTCACATGATGTCAAGGCATCCCTGATGAGACTTATGACCTTTAAGAATCTGTTAGCTGGAAAATAAATGCTAATTTTCATCTATGGGATTTTCTTGCCCCACATTTGCTGATCTTTGCTGCTGTGCTGTGTTGATTTTTGTCTTTTGATGCATGACAGTGAATTACCTTTGGAATTGGACTTGTTAACCCTTTATCAGACAAGTGACTCTATTTGGTAGTTTCCGCATGTATTACAAGACAGTGACAGCAACAGTTCTTGTGAGGAGAGTAAGTCAACAATCTCAGGTTAAATGTGGTCTACAGGGTCTGTGGACCACTGCATGAACAGTGAGTGTAATGGCTTTGTTAGGTACCAAGAAGTAATGGTACTAATGTGCAGTCACAGAAAAATATATTCGACCACCCTATGTTTTTTTCAATTTCTTGTTCATTTTAATGTCTGGTACAACTAAAGGTACATTTATTTTGACAATTATAATGATAACAGCAAAAATAGCTCATAAGAGTTTAATTTCAGAGCTGATATCTATTGAGTTTTCATGATTTTATTAATAATAACCAAAACTACACAAGTGATCACAGTGATTACATCAATATCTGTGGCATTGTACTGACAAAAACAGTACTTTTAGGCATTCAATGTTTTCTTTCCTGTCTGTATTTAGTCAAATGATACATACTGGAGTTAGTACTATTACATAACCATTGTTTTTGATGTCTTTTGATTGTCTACTATTTTTTTTGTGACTGTAAGCACTGATGTTTAAAGGGATAATGTGTATGTTGACAGCTGTCTGGATCAGCACTTATGTTGTTCAAATTCTCTAAAATTGATGTTCTAATATTCTCAGATACATGTTCCTTTCACCTTAATTGTGTTTTCCTTATGTAGGAAAGGAACCAAATATGGTAGCTTCATTCCTCTTGATTTTCGACATAAAAATAGAAAAATTTGAGGCATCTCCCAAAAGTAATTAAGTCTTGTTATGTCCTCTAATAACACACTAAGGTTGAAATTTTAAAGTCTAGAGTATTTCTATGAGTGCCCTATAAAGGGTTAAAAAGAAAAAAATGTGGCACATATATCACAATGTATGTCTTGGAAATAAAATAGATTCATTCAAGTGTGGCTGATCTCTGCATCTTTAATATTCTTTTCACCTTAACATTAAGTCTTTCTCCACCCAACCTCATTCTAAGTTCTTATCAGTAGAATATTTGTCATCATTATCGCCAAGTCAACTTTTTATTCATGTAAGTTATTCACCATTTGTTTTATATGTTTAAATTATTTCCGGTTTGCATTCAGAACATGTAATAAAGTACAAAAGTGACAAGGTCAGAGGGTTTAAAGGTGATTATTTGCTATGTGTGTCGCCTATCATCACCTTTGTCTGCGCATTGCCATGCACTGACCCGTCACTCGCGGCAACAACCCGGGTGCCGCGCTGACAGACGCTCTGTCAGAAAGGTTGTGGCCCGAGGTGGAGGAGTCAGGCATTCTCCATCATTCCTTGTTATGACACATGACTAGTGGCACCAGTGCCTCTCCGCATGATGAGGTGGTTAGCAGCAACACAAGACGCTAGCTCCTTGACCTTTTATTTCTTTGACTTCCTTGTGCCACTGTGACAGCTTCTGTCGTCTTGTCTCTTTTTTGTCCTGATTTAGGTTGTAATCTTCGTCAGAGGTGAGAATTTGTCAGAGACAGTAACATCCCATTGACGATGGCACACATTTGGCCCGTTAGGTGTCAACCATATGCAGTGAGTAATGCTGCAGATGACTTTGACGCTGGTGGATTAATAATTGTTTCCATATGATAAACAACACGTTCTTCACTGTAACTGAGTCATGTTTTGCCTCATCATGTCATAGCAAACATGCAATTGACGAACATATTTACAGTATGTCTCATCTTACTGGTGGTGATGACACTTGAGGCCATTTATTCATTAAATTATCTTTTTATTCCATATGCCGACACTTTTCTTTTAACTCTTTCCCCCATGGATGCCTACTACACTGTAAACCTTGATTTTATTTGATTATACCTTATAAGAAGCATTGTATAAACTGTGTGTCATTACTAAACTATGTAGCTGATTGTACTATTTTTCATCATAGTGCAATGCAATAATTGTGATTAACAGAGATAACTGAATGTGTTAGGTTTCTGTCAGAGGGGGTGGAACCCTTTTCAAAAATCACTGGTACCTGGGGTCGCACTCTATCTGTGTCAAGGTGAAGTCACATACTCATACAACAATAACGATCAGAATAAAACCATCCAGAATAAAATAAAATAAATAAGTGGAATAAAAGGGCAGTGCATTTTATTAGTTAAAAACAAAAGGTGCAATGTACAAATTCATTATTATGTAGTCACAAAACACTCATATGGGACAGAACACACTATTAAATACTTTTATCTGGGTGGTCTTACTGGGTTCTTGTCTTTCTTTTCATCCCTCATTAATGAGCTTCACTGACAGAGGGATGAATGAGTGTGTTTAGGAGGAACATGCTGACTCATGATGTTTCAAAATGGCTACTTTATGAACTGGTGTTCTGGCTGATTACATCTTCAACCTCATTGGTGGAAGGGCTTAAGTACACCTGTGGAACCTGATTGATCTGGGAGATTTAAAGTAAGGAACCATGACTAGAGAGAAGGGTGGAGAATCTCTAAGGATCTAAGAACAGGGATATAGGTTCTTATTTAAATACTTTCTGGTGGTTTTGTGGTGTATGGAACACAGGAAGAGTTAACAGGCTGGGAGTCTGGAAGGGTCAGAGAGGCAGTGGAAACACAGCTGACCTCTGACCTTTCATAGATCAAAGGGACTTTTAGTGGGTGGTTCTGTTTGCCCCTAAATAATTTAGAAATACTAAGTTAGTCCAAGATAGATAAGTGTTATATGGACTAGACACAGACTTAACTTCACATGCAATGAAGAAATCTCATTATTTATGTTAACAAGTGAATGTAAGTAGTGCTAAATGTAATGTATATGTATGTTTAGCTTAAGATAATTATTTTAAACAACTTGTGTGTGTAAAGAAAATTAGTGAATTGATCTAATGATTTTTAGAAAATGTGAATAACAGTTTTTGTCAATACAACTTCAAATGTTTAGTTTCAGGATGTGTAAAAACTAAAATGGTTTAAGGCAATGGGTTTCCATGCAAATTTCTAGTAAACTCAACTCATTTGAGTTTACAGTGTAGGAACAACCCATATATACATTACTAGGGCTACCAATGAAACATGTTGTTTTTCCGGTGTGTTGTTTCTTTTTCTGGTGGCTACAATCGTCACTACTTCACACAAACTTTGGGATAAAACTGAAAATGTATTATTTAATCCTATTGGTTAGCCTAGTATGGGTTGTGGTCACCTTCACCTATCACAGCCTCTGTTACATTTAAAAAATGAAGCTCGTTCTAATGGCGTCAAATCACATCTTTAGCGATATAACACGGGTGTCAAAACTCATCATTAAGGATACGGGGGGGTGTCGTCAAATGTCGTCTTTACAGGGGAAAGAGTTAGGCCCTGTAGTTTGTAACGAACTCCGCCAATCAGCTGCATTTCCGCCTGTTTGAAAAGCTCATTTTCCCCTCACTGATGGTCTTCACATCACAGTGACTACATACATTATAAATAGGTAACGCATCATCTTCTATATCAGGAAATAGTCACGTGTCTTTCAGGAGACAAGTAACACTGGAAGGTTCCCTGATCTCTGTTTGAAGTGAGGAAGTGCAGATTATTTAAGGAGATGAGGGCGCGGACCTCAGCATCCTCTGTGGAGTGGGGAGTCGGAGAGAAATCACAGCCTTAGGAGGGGTGGTTTTAAAGCACGGATCTGAAATCCACTCCCTTGTGCTCCACTGACCCTAATATGACTCCCTGATACCAAAGGTCACGGCTGCCTCCTGTCTCCCTCGGCGAATCTGCCATCCGCAATCACCCACCACGGCTCCCACCCCCTTCTAACCACCCACACTGCATCTCCAAATGAAGATTCCCACCCACCTGCTTGTACCCCCAGCTGAGCATCAGAGATTTCCAGTATTACAGTCTCAGGAGGACCCCCCCCTCCCTTCACATCCAACCCCCCCTTCATTCGTCTCCTCTATGGAATTACTTCCATCTGGCCTACTTTCCGCCCTCTCTCTGTAGCAAGCTGTACGCCATCTATATGTTGTTGTTTTTTAACACCTTCAAATCTTCTTCTGGATCCTTTTGTTTGTTTTCTCACTTTAACCCTGATGTTATTCAGGTTTCATTTAACTCGCAGTACCCTTGGTGTACCCTGCTCCTTCTTCTGTAGGCCTTTTTATTAACACGTTGTTGGCTCCAGGGTGGAACTGTGTCCCTGTATGTTGCCTGTCTTTGCTCATTTGTGTGTCTTGGCCTTTGCTTACCCTTGACTTACCAATAACTTAAACACACACATAATAATGAATCTGACTTCCTCCACCCAAGTCTTCCTTCTGTGTTCTTCCACACACAAATGTAGCTTAAAGCATCAAAGCAGCAGGCTCTGAAAAAGAAATGATTTTTTGTATTTTCAAAGAGATGAAGAATAACACTCCAATTTCCTTTTGTCCATATGTGCAACAGAGATAATACATTTTATTTTAACAAATAATATGAACTGACAGTTTGTGGGATTCCCTTTTTTTCTTCTTTAATACCCAGGCACCTGTCACTATCATTTTATGGTTCACAAGAACTTTATTAGTATTTACATTATTCCACCTAGAATAAACAACGAGTCTGAGTAGGTACATAGAAGATATTTTTGTCTCCTGCAGCTCCCAAGTTGTACCATACATTACACTAGTGAGTCAACACAAGCTGTATGCACACTAATAATTTGCTACCATCAGCAGTTCGTGGTAATTAATATCAAACTAATGTGCTGGGTTGTGCAGCTTCAGCCTACCCTCTATGGAAGAGTTAAAAATATGTGCTTTAATGTCAGTTTTACCATCATAAATATGCATATTAGAATGTGTGACCATGCAATTAATGTTTTTTTTTTTATTATTTAGTATTTAATCTTTAAGGTATTGTAGAATGTAATTGCCGAAATGGAATGTACTATTCATAATTCTGTCTCCGTTGTGTGTCATCACCTATCCAGAGTTCAGTACATTGCACTATTATGTCACACAGTAGCTCAGTGTTTTTCATTTTATGATGTGTAGCATCCAGGACGCATTATGATGCATTACCACTATCCACTATATTAATGTCTGGACCACAGTTAGAAGTCCTGTTACAAAATGGCTCTATAGATGTCATTTCTTCCATTTTTCATCATTAGGAAAGGTAGGAATGGGCTATATATTGAATTTATTCAGTTAATTAAGGGTTTGGTTTCTGAAAAGTGTGAAAAATGAATTCACAAAGTAGAGACTATTCCCCTTGATACCTTTTTTGCTCTGCAAGAAGTTCTCATATATCCTATTTGTGTCTTGTAATATATTAATTATGAATGTGTTTTTCCACTCATATATGGCGTAGCTTTAGAAAACAAGTATTTTTTATGTTTTATCCTCTGGAAAATAATCCATTAAACTTTTAAATACAATTGCGGAAAATTTTTTTAGACCATCCTATGTTTTCTTCAATTTCTTGTTCATTTTAATGCCTGGTACCACTAAAGGTACATTTGTTTAGACAAATATAATAAAAAATATTCCATAACAGTTTAATTTCAGATCTGATATCTATTCATTTTCCATGGTTTTCTTGATAATAACCAAAATTACATAAGCTCTTTGAAGAAGAAGAAGAAGAATCTTTATTGGTCAGTATACACTGAAATTCTTCCTCTGCATTTAACCCATCCTAGATCATACATTACATACATACATTGTATGCTAAGGAGCAGTGGGCTGCCGTGTCAGGTGCCCGGGGAGCAAATGGGGGGATTAAGCACCTTGCTCAAGGGCACATCAGCCAACATTTCCTCCGCCAGTCCGGGGAATCGATATCAGTAGCTATGAAATTGTACTGACAAAAATAGTGCTTTTAGGAATCCTAAGTTTTTTTGTCTGTCTGTTTTCGTCACATGATACACACAGGATAGGAGTTAGTACTTGATTGTATAACCATTGTTTTTGATGACTTTTGATGGTCTAATATTTTTTTCTGTGACTGTATAAAGTTGAAAAAAATCAAAATTAAATTTTTGAATCATATCACCCACTACTCCAGGAAGATGAGGAGTATTAACCAGGTTACAATCTTCAACTGCTAAATGGAACTAGATATTTTATACTGTCCTGTTGTATTGTTATATATGCAGTTTGTGTACTGACACTAATGCTCATGAAATTTTTTATTTTTTTTCATGTGCTAAATGATCTGCAATTTCAGTAAAGGCTTGTCTTTCACGGTTGTTTAGGCCCAACATTTAATGGACCCAAATAGGGGAAAAGGGGCTGCAGTGGTTCAAAAGAGTGGAACAGTCTCATTAACAGTTCACTGGGACAAAAACACCCTGCAACTCTGTCAGTGAAGCAATATTAATGTAATTACAATTATCACCCCAGAAAATGCCACTAAAATCAATCCATTGGGTTAAGTTGTTCACTCAAAGCCTAGTCTGTTCATCTTAAGGCTCATTATCTAATTACAGTATCTTACGCTTAAAGTTAGTATAGGCAAGGTTTGGACATCAGGTGGTATTTTTACTTAGTCACTGTGTTATGTCATTGGTATGCACATACTACATGTATTTATTCCTTTCTGGAAACCCACATTCATGCACTTCTCCACATGCTTGAGTCACCCTTGTGGCTTCAAGCCCTAGCATCACATTGAAATCTGCACAGACAGTGCAGCTACATGGTATCAGTGACACACTATCAGTGACACTTGGCCACAGTCACACATATGACTCGTGTTTCTCTGAAATGTTATCAGCTTAAGTGTCTCATTGTCGCATCCATTGGTCATCTGCCAGATATTGTTACAACGATAGTCAAGATTTCAGCTTGTGTCTAAGCTCCTTTAAGAAGAAGTAGAAGCAATGTCATATTAGATTCTCTTCAGTTTTTATTGCAGTGAGTTTTATACATGCTTTTTTTTAATCCTTTCCAAAGAGGATACTTCTATTTTCCATCTCACCAGATGATTCGCATTGCGTATACAGCTGACCCAGCTTTTATTAACCCGTATTAACTTATGCTGATGACTAGATAAGAGGTATCTCGTTTTACAAGCACTAAGTGAGTTATTTTAGGTGGAGATGTAATTGCTTAGTTTTGATGCAACATATTGCTGTTCTTACTATGTTTTCACTTTTTGCAGCACAGAAAAACACACTACATCTTCTTTTTGTCACTTTTTTTGGTGGAACCTGCCCATGACAAACAGCACCATCAAAGTATTAGAAAACTTTGCAAGTATTGTCATTGTAACATTTTGAAGTCATCTTAAGTTGAGCTTGGGCAGGTTGATGACCCTGATGGATAGTGTCAGGTTTGATTGCTGTGCAGCTGGATTGTTTTGTTTTTTTGGGGTTTTTCTTTGCAGAATGTCATTCCTCTATTCTCTTTACCCTAATTTTCTCTCTCTCTCTCTCCAAGAAATGCCCTAAAATGATCTTTTCAAAAAGCAGTCAGTTCTGTGATGATAAAGTGCAGTTCTGTGACACTCCTTTCTCCAAGCTCTTTGGCCAGAATCTTAATCTAGAGTGTGAATGTTTATTATGTGTTTTGCTCCTTGCTTTAGATAGAGGCCTCTGTGACCTCCTCACTCTCATAATTAACTGATTAACATGCCACGCCCATCGTGCTAACATACTTGTTTGCTCAGCAGAGAGAGTTACAATATGATTATTTTTGCAGTTTGCCAACACACCCATGCATAAAGCCATTGGGACTGTAGAAGCAGGGCCGTGTTCAGGTGTGTTTGGGTCTCCAGATTATTGTCCTTGTAAAAAAATTAAGTTCTGGCACCAGGTACAGCTGGCTACGTAAAGTCACCTGGTTAATCATCTACTTGTCCTCACTTCAGCGTGAAGTTAAAACCTAAACAGTTTGAGAAAGATCATGACATACACAGCATCAGGTCGATATTTAGAAGGCAGAACATGAAGCCCTCAGTAGCTGGGTTTCCATCACAGTTTTCTCCAAAAAAGGTGATATTTCTACAATTTTGACAAAGTATAATTACTACTTGCAGGTGTTTCCATTGAAGAGTGTTTGGCTTCTGATGTGTGATTTGAGTAAAATCCCATCTTGCAATATGTCGTAGTTCTCGCAGAACGACAGGGGGGATTTCTAAATTACCCCGGTAGCCTTTAATTGACTGTTATGTTATTGCACCTCTTGTGACACCAGACTTGTCATGCCTGTGAATAGCGAAGATGCACAACATGTGTTTCCATTACGCTTTTGCGCAATACAAATATATCAAAAATCGCCTCATGAGAGCGTAAAAACTTTTTTGCGATCTTTGTCAGTTTTTGTGATATATCTGTGTTTCTATTACCAGTTTTTTATTGTGCTTTTCTAAGGGAAGTGGAAGCCTAGCTATAGATATGTGTGTCATGTAATGACTTTTTGTCTGAGCTTGCATGTTCAGTATTTTGAGGTGGATAGAGTGGGATCATCACGGCCCCTGCAGTGTACCACGGCTATTCTCATCCCCCTTCGCCATGAGCAGCAGTGCCACATCATTAGGAACAATATCCTCAACTCTCTTTCTCAATCAGAACATTTCATGTCATTGAATGAGACATTCTGGCAGCTGCCACCTTGACCCTGTGCTTCTCACCCGTAGGGTGTGATGGCGTAAGTCTCCGTCAAACAAAAAGAAAAGGCTGACACAAACACATAACTTGCTCTGTCACACATGCATTCACTATAAGTAAAAGTAGCTTTTTACAGTTAAACTAATATTTTGTATTTCATATTAATTTGTTTATTCATAAATTGACTATACTCTCTAAATGTGCCGGTGTTTACCAAATGGCTCATTTATAATTCTTGTCTCTTGGACAAATGTTAATCTCCCAATGAACAAACAAATCAATATTTAACACCAGCACAGAGAAAGCAGACAGAACATATTAAAATCATAGAGGAATGAAGCAGACAACATGCAACACAAAGGTTTTTTTTAAAGGAACCAGGAAAGCACCAGGCAGAGACAATATGAATGCTTGATAAAAGTAAGTGTTGACGCAGGCAATTAACACATAGTCAAGTAAAGAATAATTACATGGCAAAAGTTACATAGGGAGGAGGACATAACTCTGACAGTGACAGAAAACACATGAGAGCAGAGACAGACATGCAGGGGCTATGTTAAGTAATGCACAGTAATAAGAGTTAGTGTATTGTGGAGTTATTGGAGGTGTATTCCAGAACTGGGAAGCTCTCATAGGCTGAACTCAGAAAATAGATTCTTATGCTGGGGGGGGGAATGTTAGTTTAAAGTGGATGTTTAGCATAACCCATTGTATAATATTCTGTTTATTTGCAGGTATCAGTTTGTTAAACTGTATGAGTTCTGTGACCATAACATATATACATACATAAAGACATACACACAGGATACATACATAATAAACTGTAATTAAGCATAATTGTGGCATAATGCAATGGTTTTTCCAGTGAGTATTTATTTTGTAAGGAAGTAATGAATCAAAAGTGGAGTTCTAAATATACTGTCCAACATCAAAGAGTGAATGCAGTTATCGCCCACAGCGAGTAACAACAGGACCACTCTGACTTAAATAGGCAGCAATATGTATTCTTATTATTATTTCTGTAATTCTTTTAATCACAAAAGTATTGTTTTGTTTACAAAGTATAAAGTTGAGATTCACACTCATTAAAAACAACAAGTATGTTACAGTTGTATTTAAAAAAAAAATAAAATAAAATAAACAAATACATTTAAAAAAAATAGACAAATACAGGAAAAAAAAATAAAGGAAAATTTATTATTTAATCCTATCAGTTGTCCAAGTATAGGTTGTGGTCACCTCCACCTATCACAGCGTCTGTTACATTTAAAATTACAGGACCTGTTCCAATGGTCGTCAAATCACATCTTTAGTGATATAACAGAGGTGTCGCAACTCATCATTAAGGGTACGGGGAGGGGGTAGACAAATGTGGTCTTTATGGGGGAAAGAGTTAAATCATTGCATGCTGCCCCCTACCACTTTACTCTCATTCTGCCTTGTAAGTGTAACAAGAAGTGAAATGCTTTTAAGGTTAACTGACTTTATTATCCCTGTAGGGAATTTCAGTGTCTGCATTTTACCCATTCTAATACTAACTCAGTATCAGCATTACCAATTAACAATCATCAGTAGCACATGGTTTACAGTAGCGGTGAGTTGCCACTGAAGGTGCTCAGTAACCACATTTTCCTCAGTCCCGTGGTCAGGGGCGGGGACAGGAGAATTAATTTATGCAAACCAGTAGTTAATAGTGGGAGAGGACCCAACAGCAGGTGGGGGACCCTCTGAAAGAATAGTCAAAACTCAACACTCAAACCTGGAGCCTTGGACCTGAAGTGCTAACCACTGCACCACCCATTTTAGTTGGAGTTAGCGAAACATCTTCTTGTTCATTATCAGATGCCTTTACTTGTAGGGATATTCAAAATTAATGTAGTTTTAGCTTCCCTAAATTTGCATTTGATTCGAATTTACTTTCATTTTAAGTGGAAAATGGCTGATCATCATTACAAAGATGTCAAGTTAAATAAGCACAAACACATAGAATAGAATAAATACAATACAATAGACTTTATTATCATTACACCAGTTGTGCAATAAAATTCCAACACATAAAATAGAAAAGATACAAGACAAATGTATTAAACTATGCATAAGAAGACTGTTAATAAAACTGTGTGATGACACATGGTGCATAAGTGTTAGGCCATTATTAGGTTTGTCGTTTTAACAGTTTGTGTGTAAAGATGCAACAAGATACATCATTATTTCTACAGACCAAAGAGCATATGACCACCCTTTATGCTGAATATGTAACAGACTGTTTCATTAAGATCTGCTGCACTAATACTCTACTGTTTTACACCAGGGTGACACGCATGTGTTATTGTTTAGGTTATATTTGTCATGGGAACAGTGGTCAAACTGAATACTGACTCTTGCCTGTAAAAGTCTTTTAGTTCTTCTGTTTTTGTGTGTGTTTTGATACTGAGCACATGTTGCCATATTACTTTGTGCTGTACTCAGTATTGCTCATTACTGCTCTGCAAAAATAACAAAACTAGGACTTTTGCACAGTACATTACAAAGTTTGAAACTGAGTTAAAAGAGTATATAGGAGTGTTAAACATGGATTTAAGTGTACCATAAAGAAAACCAGACTGTTCATTTTGAGAAACTCGTCCTCTACTGTTTGTACAGAGTGGGAACAAGCATACGCCTGTGTGTCCGGCATATGTACAGGGCCACTCAAAACTCGCCTAGAAGCTGGACATGTCCTTGCACAACAATCCTGCTGTCAGTCAAGTCGCCCCATTACGCTGGGCATGACATTTAAAGTTGGGTGAAGAAGGCGGACAGAGTGCCCTTACCTCCTCCGTACTAGCCCTGCAGTCGAGCCCCTGTGTCGCATTTGCGGATGAGTGTGTTTGTGTGTGTTGTGACTTTGGCCAGACTTGGTCTGGCATAAGGACAGCTGTCACATCTCCAACCTGTCACATGCAACACAGAGGAGATGCCAGAGGCCGGGGCATCAGGAGACACAAGGACGGACATAAGGGAAAGTGTGTGTGTGTGTGTCTTCCTCTGTGTGTGGATGGGCGTCCATGAACCCATGTGTCTCAAAGAGTAAGGAGAATGAAAGACGTGGGGTGGTGGCCACGTGAAAGGGTTTGACTTGGAGGCACCCTCTAACCTTGCTGTCCGCACACACTCGCATGCACACTCCTCACCCACTTACTTAAATCCAGTCCTTGAGCAGCTGAGTCACATTCCCTGGAGACATGGAGTAAATACTGCCTTAACATCCAACCACCACCCCTGCAGGACACCCATCTTGTCTTGCAGTCCTCTAACCGAGGCCATTTCAGTGCTCATTACTCCCCAATGAAAAAGTCTCTTCATTAAGATTGTGCCTGTAGCCTGTGGAGCAAAGGCTTTTTATAATGCGAGTTCTCCACTAACTCTTTACATAAGTAAGCAGCACTTGCCCTCAAGAGTATTTGGTTAAAAAAGGCTTAAGATGTGTGTATGTGCCTACCAAAACCTTAATGGCCATTTTGGGGCTTTTATTTCTTCAGAGAGGGAAAGAATCTTCTGTTTTAATTTAAGTAATGGTTTCAAGGCAAACAGGTTAAAAGGTCAACTTTTGTTCTCATAAGGATGCGTGCTTGCAAGCTTCCTGAATAGAATTGGAACATTTTTGGACAACAAAATGAGGAGAAAGTGTTGTTAAATCCCTCTTTTATTCCCACCACATTGCAAGGACACCCCTAGAGCATCTTTTATTTGCCATTAACAAATCCAGCTGTCAGATAAATCATGTTTATTGCCACTCTTTAATTTGGTGTTTCACATCTTTGAAAGTCCAAAATGTATCTGTAGTAAAAAACACAACCAGATCCAGGATTCATATTATTTGAAGTAGCTCCTGTTCTTGTACTTACAGGTACGCAATGTGATGCCTTAGCCTTTCTATCATTACTGACATGACACTTATTGTTGATTCATTGGAAAACTGCCAAACCACCATTACACTGTAAGTGGGTGGAAAGTGTTATGGCACATCTCAAGCTTGAAAAACCTAAATACTCCACAAGGGGTTTAGTACAGAAAGTGCAGAAGCCCTTCCTCTTCTGCTTTGAAGAAAACGGTGCATCCAAACATTAAGTACACGATCTCTGAACCTTTATCGTCACCCTCAGTGTATTCGGCTTTTTAAAAATTTTTGCATGTTTTTTTCTTTTGGGTGAACATGTACCACACATTGTATTCAGTGCATTTTGTTGAGATGTGATGTTGGTTTGTGTTGTGATGTAATGAGTAATTACATGGGCTGAAGAACTCCAATAGCAATATAAAAATATGCTTTAATTTACCTTAAAAATCCAAATTAAAAGTAGGAAAAAAATGCCCTTTCTCCATAAAACAACATAATTTAATTAGAACATTGTAACAGATTTATGATAGTTATAAAATCACTATGATATTGTAGGATGTTGTTTTAATGAATATTTAATGGTCGGCAGGTCTGTGGTCATAAAGCTACATGTTTTTAGACTCTGTTATATATTAAGCTGCAGTCAATACTTGTTCCTTACAGTAGTGTAGAGTCTTTCCTTTTCCACTCTCTGTGCAGTGTGTAACAAGTGTCAACTGCTGTAATAATATAGTTTTCTCTCTGTCAAATTAGCCACTGAATTGCTTTTCATTGTTATACGTATAAATGTGTATTTTTGTATGTTATGTGTGCCACTTCTGACACAGATGTGTGGTTGTCAAAGAACTCAGGAAAGTTGATATATATATAGTTATACTTAACAAGACGAAAAACTATTTTGGTCTGTGCAGCCTGGCTTTCTTCCATAGCACATTAATTTAGAATGGCAATAGCTAAAGTTAAAGGGTCTGCCTTTAGTTTTCGTTCGTTTGTCTCACTGATGCACTATGACTTGTGACAGCTCCTCGCTGTCTGTTGGGACGAGATGAGTCTGAATCATTCCACAAAAAGGCTCTCCCTTTCCACAGCGCCCTTGGTCTGACCGAATCATGGGATGGTCTACTGCAGCCCCGATGTTCCTCTTCTGGCCCTCTCACCTTCCTGTTGGTTCTTATCCGTCTGTTTACTCTGTCCCAGTCCAAAGGACGCATCCATTAAATCACCTTTAAAGATGAGAACGGGACTTGACAGCTACAAACTGGAGCAAAACAATCTTTTCCCAAACCCCCACGTCCACCCCAGCCCCTCATCTCCACGCCCGTTCCTATCTGTCCCATATCGTCAGCGGCAGATGCCGTGAGCGCTGCTGTGAGACAGAGAGCAGAGAGCAGCTTGTTTACTGATGCAGACTATATTGATGTGAGCTGATTCCATCAGGCAACACTTTTGGATGCCACACACCCTGCCGTCTTTCACTGCCTCCCTTCTGCTTCTTATACGTTTACCCTCTAATGCATCCGCTGAGACAAGACACACTGGGTGACAGGCAACAGAGCTGCAACCATTGTTGTGACTCTTGCATCTGCATGTGCTACAAAAACAGAATTTAGATTTATAAACTGTGTAATAAGGCCTCTCAGATGTTAATTTTCCATATTATTGAGCCCTTAGGAGCTGCTTCTTGAGCTCATTTGACAATATACATCAGGGACTTCTACTAACTTTCCATTGATTCATTGATTTCAGTTCAACTGTAAGTGTTTAATTAAACCAGATGTAATCATTAGATTGCATGCAAACGATATTATTCCACTTGATTTGGAGAGAATATGCTCAGTGAAGGAATTGGTTGTCCACCCACACAGCCATATTTTGCTCCAGTGGTCAGTTTGATTTTGTGATCAGCAGCAGACCAAAGCGTGTGTAATTAGTTAATAGGCCCAATCACGTGGGAGGCTGCGTTGCTGCAGACTGGTTGCTCTTTGCCTCTGTCCATCATGTATGGTGGTTAGATTTCCTCTCACCACGACGGGCAGCGATTATAACAATCGGGTGAGTTCAAACCATCTGTAAGACATTTGATTAACGCTGCCGAGGCTCCGTCGGGGGAGCGAGCCCAGAATGGTACTTGATGTGGAAGTGCACTAATGACAGTGTCTCCGAAAGTAGCCATGCTCTAGGAAAAACATCACAGAATGAGAAATTAGAACCTTGGAGAGACAGCCCAAGTTTGTAGCGAGCAGCTCCGGGTGGCCTCTGCATCCATCTCACACATGATTTGATTGGTGCTTCCAGTCATCAGCTCAGACTCGTGTTGCAGCTGTTGAAGCTAATGTGGCATGAAACAAAACAGATGTTTCTTCTGGTGTCATTCCTCCTCTTTTTTTTTTTCACCCCCCCTTTAATATTTTGAGGATTTGCACACTTGTTGTACACAAACAGAATTCCCTAGGGTCCTCAGGCATCAGTACAATTTCATTTTCTTTTCTCGCTAAATGATATCGTTAATGTGTTTTTGACTTCTGCAGGACACGACTCTGGACCCCGGGGAAGATGTGGCCCTTCTCTCCGTGAGCTTTGAGGATGCTGAAGCCACGCAGGTCTTCCCAAAACTCTACCTCTCACCCAGCATTGAGCAGTAAGTGCATCAGTCACTCATTTATTGGTCATTATTCAAGTAAAACAAATGCATGTTGATACAGTGTAGTGAATTGTGAGTAGGGTCTGGTATGTAATTAACACTCATATATCTAACATAAGCAATGCCCAAATATTCAGTGATTTAAACTGTTCTATAAACATATGGTCTGGTCTCAGTATGACGATTGAGGGTCTTCATACTTATGTTACATCTATATTCTTCTCCAATGTCTCATTATGTTGTGTATTGTTCCTCATCTATTTGGTATGTGTTATCCTTTACCTTCTGGTGTTGTTCTTACCATTGTTGAAATGTGGTGTTGTTACCATTTGTGGTATTGTAGTCTTCTTACCATTGTTGGTATGTAATTATTATTACCATGTAGGTTAATGGTTAACTGTTACCCATGGTAACACCATGAATGGACATTGTTCTTAGGTTATTGTCTGTTTGTTTTTCTTTTGCTTCATACATATTTGGTTCTATACTATAAATACTGTTGAATGAGTTTATTAGAATCTCTATAGTAAAGCGACTGATATGGAATTTTGGGGGCCGATATCGATATTGGGGATTACAAAAGGCCGATATCCGATATATCTGACCTGACCGTCGGATATCGGTCGATATGTCGGTCAATATATGAAATAAGAATATTAATATACACAGGTACTGTAGTAGTCTTACATTCGATAGTAGTAGGCATGTAGAATAGCTTGTATTTGTGTTTATCACACAAAGATATCTTAAACCATGTCTTAAATCTATATGATAGTCCTTCACTTTGTAATAATGAACTTAAGGTTTAACAACAGTCTGAATGATGATGTGATCTTTCAGACAACTGAAGTAACGGGTTGGTTAACCTTACTGTTCTACTCTAGCTTCAAAGCACTGGGTAGCACTGTGGTGGCAGCATTATTTTTTTCATACACAACCACACAATTCATCAGCAGAGACTATACGGCAGCAACACAACCTGCTGATTAATCGGTTGGACTCTATAGGCCTATTTGTTTATTGTCCAGTTTTGAACTTTATAAACAGGGGAAGTATTGAAACTTCATTTTGTCAAGTTATTGATGAGAAATGGGGGTGGGATTAAATAGGTTTTTTTTCTTCCCACTCCTTTTCGAGCATAAATGAATAATTTGATTTGTTGAACTTACATTATTCTGTTGAATGTCTTTGCATTATCAGATACTATTGTAAGCAAGTCATTTATGTTGTTTACTCACTTGCTCAAAATAAATGAAATGGAAAAAAATGAAATGAAATACTGATTATATTATTATAAATACTACTATAATGCTATATTTGACAGAGACTGTTGTATCCTGTGAGACTTTTAGGAAAATGTTGTTTAGTGATTTATTTTAGTCTGTTTATTGAAACATTTCAGGGATTCGTGCAACATGATTTTTATTCTGAGAAAGGATCAAAGGAAGGAAATAAAGTTAGATAATCATATCATCGGCAGGATCTCAGCTGTTGGTAACTGCAGACGTCAGACCATGCAGACATCCTGGTGTTACACAGATGCTTTTGTGAAGCAACTGCATCATGTTGGAGATCTATTATATTATTATGAGAAGCGTAAAAATACTTGTGGCTCATTATGAAGCTGTGGTGGCCTGTAGTGAGAGCGGACAGATGAAAAAGCTGGCTTGCATTCAAGACAACAAATGTGACATTGTAACATCTAACTATAGTAACATCCACATGATGGAAGTCTAAAACACCGGTTCTCAACTGGTCTGGCTTCAGCATCCACTATCATCCCGAAATGACAAACTGAAACAAACCCAAACTGATAAAAGTTGAACTTCTTAAATGTATTTAATTTAAAGATGGTGTGCTTTGAACCTGAGATAATACAAAATATCACAATATGCTGACACAAAAGACAAGTGTAATGATGAACCAAAATGAGTATTAGTACTCCTACTGACTACTTACTCTGTTATTTACTCTCTTATTTAAATTGAATAACATCAGCCTGTCCAGGGACTACAGGTGGAAATCAGCTTCAGCTATAACCTGGCACCAACATCTTTCCTTTTGACTCTGTCTATAAGTCAGTGTACTGTTGTGCACTGTTCCTGTTTAAATAAAATCATACCATACTAACAGATGGTGAAGATAAATAGGGAAATAAACACTAAAAAATAGGTACATTTTAACAAAACTAAAAAAGTGTATTTAGTTAAAAGTTAAGTGTATTCAGTCACTTATTCAAGCATTAACTCTTTCCCCCATAAAGACGACATTTGACAACCCCCCTGTATCCTTAATGACGAGTTTTGACACCTCTGTTATATCAGTAAAGACATGATTGGGCGAACATTAGAACAGGTTCCATTTTTCAAATGTAACTGAGGCTGTGATAGGTGGAGGTGACCACAACCCATACTAGGCCCACCAATAGTACTAAATGATAAATTTCACAAGATTTTGCCAAAGTTGACTGAAGTAGTAACGAATGTAGCCACTGGAAAAGAAACAACACACCAGAAAAATAATATGTTCCATGGGTAGAACTAGTAACATATATATGGGTTGTTTGTAGCTGGCATCCAACGGGGAAAGAGTTAATCATAAAGCTGACAAAACAATCTGAACATTTCAGTTACAGCAATTTTTAACACACTCAGTGTTTTATGCAAAGTGAATTCAATTGATAAACTGCAACTATTATTTAACATTATTTTATGCACAGGAAAAGGCTATGACCCAATGAAAACTGATTTGTGACCCACCAGTTGAGAACGACTGGTCTAAAATATATTGAGACACATTAAAAATAAATAAATATGTATCATCTGGTCCTAATAATGACTTCAATAAATAAAACTACTTTGAGAATTACAGTTGAGGTGATGATGCAGGTGATGCAGGCTTAAACGGACTGCTTCTGATTTCTACAATGCAAGCTGTAGCTGCTGGATTAGCCTGAGCACGCTGCAGTTGTGGCGAGTTGTGATGTCACTGTGAATAATCCCACATCGCAGTGTCTGGATTCATCAGTCGGTTCCTCAAAAACAATAAGGGAAGAACAAAAAAAAATTAGATGGATGACACACAGTGTCTGAGCCAGGGATGAGTGGATGTCTGCAGACATCTGGGGTGTTAACAGTACAGAGACGGTGTTTGTGTGTGCAGGCTCGTGTGGAATGTTTTCTGTGGGTCTGTGGGCATTGTGATATTGTGTATATATCCTCTTTGTTCATCTTTATTTTTTGTCTGGATAGGTTTGGTGTGTGTTTATGAATATATGTTGTGTGCATTTGTCAGTTTACGTTTGGAGGTGTGTGTCTGTGTGTGCAGACAGTCGTGTGTTCGGATGCATGCTTGTAGGTTTTTATATCCCAAATGTATGTGTCTGCTTTCATGCGTGTTTGTGTGCATGCACCGGTATTTGAATAGGATTTGCTCTCAGCAGAAACTATGTGTCTTCGTAGGTGTGGATGCAGATTTGTGTATATGTGTGTGTTTGTGCGCCAGGTATGGGCCCACTCTGACCCCAGGGCCCCGCGGTCTGGGCTTTCGTGCTTGGAATAATCTTAGGCTGATGTTTATTTACAAGCACACGCCCCGTCGCACCAGGTTAAGAGACCTCTGCGCCCCCTCCCCACTCCACCACCACCACCACCACCACCTCTCTGTGCCTCTCTCTCTTTCATGCTTCTGTCTCGCCATGTTTCTTTTCTCATCCTCATGCAGCTCGCTCCTCTGTGGCTCCTCTTGTTTTGAGTTTTGCAATAATCAAATCCTTCCATCCCTCCTCGGTCTCCTGTCGTTTTCCTCCTCCATCCTTGCGGTGCGTTTATCTCTCATATTCAGCTCACAGACGCTCCTCCTCTCCAATATGTTGAGATCAACTATGACAGAACATTATCCTCATGCTACAGCTACAACAAAATACTCTAATTACACAGTGCAAAACAAAGGTCATCCACCTACTGGTCCTCACATAATCCTCTCACCTTTTCCATGCTGTTCATGTTTAAGAGTGTGTCTCAGCATTAGCATAAAGGTATATCAGTTTCATGCAAAGATTCTATCTTCATTAAGTAAAAAAAAAAAAAAATTGTATTATTTAGCTCTCCTGTAGTTTAATTTTCTCTATATGCATTAACTCTTTCCCCCTAGGGAAAGATTACTAGGGAACATTTTGTGTTTCTGGTGTGTTACTTCTTTGTCCAGTGGCTACAATTGTCATTATCTGGGCAAACTTCCGGGAAAAAACAGCAAAAATGTATTATGACTGTAATTTTTTTTTTCATATTATTATTTTTAATATCATTATTATTATTATTATTTGAAATTAAAATAATAAAAGAAATAAAACTAACTAAAAAAAAAGATAACTATTTTAAAAATAACAAAAATTAAAATAGCGTATTTTTCAGACTGTAAGTCACACCGGAGTATAAGTCG
>JAPTGZ010000016.1:11515935-11529208 GCA_029814645.1 Fowleria isostigma | reverse complement strand
AAAATAGCACAAAAAAGTGAATAATATTGTAATAAATGGTGATAAATCACTTGAGAAAAGATAAATATTGAGAAAATCATATTTTAGAACTGCCACTAAAGTAGCGCTGGGTCTTTAAGAGTTAAGGCCACAGTTCAGAGTTCTAGTTGTAAAAACCCTTAACTTATGCTGAACTTTTATGAACATTCACATGAGCAGTACATTAAATACAGGAAATTGCATGATTTACACTGAAAAATACTAAAAACAGGCAAAAATATTATAAAAAAATACTGATAAATCACCAAAGAAAGATTAAATAGAGGGGAAAAAAATAACACTGGGTCTCTATGGGTTAAGGTCAACCACAGTTTAGAGTTCTAGCTGTAAAAACCCTTAACTTATTCTGAACTTTTATGAACATCTACATGACCAGTACATTAAATACAGAAAAATGCATAATTTACACTGAAAAATAGCACAAAAAAGTGAATAATATTGTAATAAATGGTGATAAATCACTTGAGAAAAGATAAATATTGAGAAAATTATATTTTGGAACTGCCACAAAAGTAGCGCTGGGTCTTTAAGAGTTAAGGCCACAGTTCAGAGTTCTAGTTGTAAAAACCCTTAACTTATTCTGAACTTTTATGACCATTTACATGACCAGTACATTAAATACAGGAAAATGCATGATTTTTAATGAATTAAAAAGGACAAATAAGAGAATAATATTGTAATAAATGGTGATATATCACTAGAGAAATGATAAATATAGAGAAGAATCATATTTTAGAACTGCCACTAAAGTAGCGCTGGGTCTTTAAGGGTTAATAAAGGGATCATCCAGCGCTCTTCAGTAAACTATAGTTGGTAAAGTTTTAAGGTACAGCTCCCTGAATTTGTTATTTATCACCATAATCCATGCAACTAATGAAAAACTAGAGCAATAACGTGTGAGTGACAGGCATCGCATCACACTGTTTGTTGTGTTTTCCAATTTTCACTTAATATCTCATTATGTACTTAAAGATCAAAATTGGACTGGTGCGGGAACAGGACCTGTCACTGTGCCATACCTTGCTTTACCCAAATTGACGCCGATGGGTGCATCTCAAATTATATTATAGCATTAATTATAGGACTATGGCAGATTAGATTTCCCCAAGCAATTTAGCGGAAACTGTGTCGCTTAGCAACACCGACACCGTTGAAAAGCTGAGCTGCTGGCAGATGATAAACATTAATCATTAATTAATATCATTCAAATAAAGACTTATCGAACATCTGCGCGTTTTCTGGAGTTTGTCTCACCAAACTAAAAGCTCTGTGCGCTGCAGTGAACCTCTCCACTCCACGCAGGGAGTTTACAGATCAGTGCGCAGGTCAAAAGGTAATGCAGCGAAAATGACACCCAGTAACTCTGGAAAGGGTGACTTATTGGAGAGATGCGCTACCTATAATTGACGTGTTCGCGTTATGAGCAACAAAGTCCCTCCGCGGCGACTGGTCACCTCAGAAAACCCCCTGCAGATGATTTTCCCCTTAGAATAACTTCCCCGACTCACAAACTTTTTGATGGAGCGACTCTTTCTGGCAGAGATATGCGCAGAAAACAGCTTTAAGAGAGCTCAGCACAACCCGTTATGGTGATACAGATTAAAATAGGAACCATAGCAGATTGGATTATACTTAATACGCCATTTCATATCGTGTAACGTGTCATATTCTGGGCGCTGTGCCCTTGTTTATGAGGTGCGTCTGAATTACAATTAGCCCACATTTCAGTCAGATCCCTTTGAAGCAGCCATGCTAGACCTACACACAGGACCACATTAATATGACCAGTCGCACGAGAACATGGTGCGTTTTGTGCCATCATTACGCGCACCGTGCCACCTCTCCAAATTACGCACAATGGGTCGCAGCCAAATAACACAAAGACTCAATTGTGCGGAAACACTGCATGTCCAATCACTTTTATTGGCCTTTCTTATCAACAACAGGGGCCGATCAAAGCCGGTGGATGCGCGCGTTTTTTATCTTCAAGCACAACCAACATGGAGCCTCTGCTGTGGAGCGCAAATATAAACTTTAGACGGATGTAGACATTAGAAGATTCCGACAGTTGTTTCCAAAACTCAAGTTTGTGTTTGTGCGCGCATGTGTGACGCGTGTCTGAGGCGCGACCGGTGATCAGCCGTGCGTCCGCGCCGTGCGTTTTGTCAACAAGTTTAGAAAAAAAAAAAAAAAAATCTGTTTGTCTCCGTTGTTCTGACTCAACAGGACCCGGACCCCGGTGCTGTGAGCTCCGCGTCCGGAGTGCAGTGCGCAAGGGGAGGGAATCCCTCCAGTGTCTGACGCTTCCTTTTTACCAAGGAAACCCACACGCGCGCTCTGACGCAACTGCCCATTTTAGGAAACATGCGTCAATGGACCGAAGCAAGTGAGACAAATAGTGAACTTCACAGCGAGCACTGACGTCCGTAGCCCAAAAAATACATCTCTCAGGACACTTTTCTACCGCCTTAACCGAATCCCCGGTTCTGTATTTACGCGCCCGGTGTCCGCTGATCGGAGAACGGCCGCGGCAGATCTGTGTTTTCTCACTGCCTTATCCAGAGTCAACCCCTCCCTGACTCAAGTCGCAACGCCCAGGCGTGACGTCAGCTGTTTCGTTGGTGTTGAAAAGCCGTTGCAGTTCTTCATAGTGCCATTGAAGTGAGTCATCTCGAGGAAGTGTGGTAAAAAGGAAAAGAAAAAAAAAAAGTTAGAACTGTTCCGTGAACAGCAGAGAGCCGCGATCGAGTGTGTTGTAGGCAAGACGACGGAAAATATTCAGCAGATTAGGAAGGCAATAGGTTTTTAAGCGAATGTTAACCTGTGTGAGTCACTGTGTAACTACAGGTTGGATCTGATCGCAGAGGGTGTGCTGTTGACTTAAGGTTGAAGTTTTACGCACCTGAGAAGATCTGGAATAGTGTAGTATAGGTGTACCTGCGCGTCAACAATCATTAATGCACACCTAGAAACAGCTTTTACAGGCAGGTCGAATACGTTATAGTTATAGTGGAGATATCTGTAGGATGTTTTAGGTCAGTTTAAGGAGCAGAATTGCACTTGCACTGTTTTTTTTCCAACTCTTCTCTGGATATCAAAAATTAACATCTCGAGTCAGAGGATTTTTCTTTTGGTGCCTTTTTGACTGCGAGGATTTAAAAAAAAAAAGAGGTTTCAGAGCTCTCCCAGTCTACTGAAATCTTCCTTTTTCCTGGATCATGTACCAGGACTACTCCGGGAACTACGACACCTCGTCCCGCGGCAGCAGCACCTCTCCGGCCCAGCCAGAGTCCTTCACAAGCGGCAGCAGTACGATCGGCAGTCCGATCTCTACCTCCAGCTACCAGGTAAAGAACCACACAGGAACAATCCACACCTGTGTAGCAAATCACAGTGAAACCTCTGACATTTATGGGATTTTATAGAATATTTGCACCATGGTGTCACCAGAGTTTTTGTGGGAATTCTCGAAGTCGCTTGTAAAAAAAAAAAACAAAAACGAAAAAAAACAACAACAACCTGGATGAACCCACTGACACATACATGAATATGACCAAGATGTCTGTGCAGAGGTATTTCAGGCACTGTCATTTATCATCCATAATGATAATAATATATATAATGATCAAATGTTACATTTACGCACTGGCTGCAGTGTAAAATTAGTAGTAAATCTGTGCGTTATTTGCGCGTAATAATACGAACAGTCAACGATTTTTTGGCCACAGATCATAGAATTAAGGTCCTCAACGTAAAAAAAAAAAAAAAAAAAAAAAAAAAACACGCCGGTAGACGTAAGGTGCCATATATGAGAGGCTGTTGGTGCAGGAGAAATGGGCCATAGTAAAATGATTGTGTTTTCCAGATGTCAGTACCTGTATGTGGGGTTGTTTATGTCAGGTATAATCCATTTATACGCGTTAACACTCTGAGGTGTATTCTCTAGAAAAAAACACATCATTAGAACAGATGGACATGAGGATATACTATGCCCTGAGATATCTGTGTGTGTGTTTTTATTATTATCTCCATTGGTATGGCAATAATGAGGTAGAGATTGAGGTAAAAAATGCAACAGGCATATGCTTGTAATAGATATCAGATCTGGAAAAGGCTTCGACGTCTGTGCCACCGGTTCACATCTGATTCGCACGGAAGGTTTGTAATGTGTGGACGCGGATTGCGGGTTGAATACACAGAAAGCTGTTTATTAGGACCGATATTCGCATTTCGTAAGTAAATCTCGGGTTATTGTAAAATCACGTCGCCGGTAAGACTGGTTAAAATCCGCTTTCAGACATTTATCGGACTGCACATGGCACATTTCCTCCTGCGGGAAGCGCGCACTGACCAGGAGCGCACATACACAGACCTGCATGGAAACATCAATAAAAACCCCGTGCTCAGGGATGTTTTTTTTTCTTTCGGAAACATAAAACCACCTGTTTGATTTCATCATGTATTATTTCGTCATGCTCGGTGTTCCAGTGTAATGTCACACAGACACAGAAATAATAGGACACGGATCCGGGAAGAGAGGAGTTGTTTACGCGCACTTACTTGTATAGTGCACTTCTGTGGAAAAGACTCACGCAACATTACGGTAAACGACTTTTGGCTCGTATGTATTATTGCTCTGGTTCCCTGTAATCACACGCTGGCTGCCTGGTTCCCATTATACGGGTTGGAACATGACCTTTTCATTCGGTTTACTGAGACATTATCAAAACATGGTGGCTCTCTCCCCCTTATTTTAGATCCCGTATTTTTTTTTATTAGATCATAAATGTGTTAGATATACTGGAATTTCTCCATATTTAGTGGTAACTTAATTGAATGATCGTGCCATTGTGGTATACTTTGGTCATGACACAAGAACGCACCACTGCATCTATTTTTTTTTTCTCCCCCCCCCCAATAGGAAATGGAATGCTCTTATTGTGAAGGCGAGGTTGCAAAAATTCCTCTGATATAATTCTGGCGAACTGTCTGGCTCGTTACAGCTGGCTGCTTCCCCCCTTACTGGAACTGACCGCGTTTCACATGTGCTTAACAAATCCCATACACAATGACTCACCAGATAAACAAAGTTCCAAAAGACTGCCGGGATATCCGACGGAAAGTTGGGAATAACGCGCAAAGGGACGTGCGTAAATTACGCACACGGGCAGTCTTCTTTTTTTTTTTGGACCCCAGAGACATAAAGTAATGAAAAAGTATTTGGCATCGTTCCTCTTCCAATGGACTACCAGTGAATCAACAATGTATTTATATTTTAGAGGTTAGAGTCACAGTATTGTCTTTAGCATCTGATCACAGAATTACAGGCAAATACAATATTCATACAACTATTAAGGCAAGTTTATTTGTATAGCACAATTCATACACAGGGTAGTTCACAGTGCTTTACAAAAATGGAGAAGATGTAGATTAAAAGCACACAATTACAATTAAAACATAAATCATAATCAATTAAATTAAAGTGAAAGGGAAGATTGTAGATAAATCCTTTCAGTTAAGTCACTTATGGGAAAAAAAAAACTTATTTCCTGTTATCAGAAGACACATTAATGCAGTTAAACATGCAGCTAAGATGAATAATTATCCGTCTGCCACTTGGAAAATGCATAACCATCACCCTTTGCAGATTTTTATTTTTTTATTTTTTTTTTTATCTCATGGTTATTGTAGTAAAATGAGATGCACAGGACACCTTGGGCTTCCCCACATGATTCATAGCATGTGTCACCGCTCCACTCCAGGGGTTACATCCACTGTGTTTTGCTTATGTGGATTGAATCATTACTATAAGCTTAAAATGTGGAAAATGTGTGAATTTGATAATAGTAGGCGGTGTATGTCTGTGATTACGCTCTCAGCAAAACATAGCAAGGCTGATAGATACAAACTAAGATGCTTATGGGATTAAGTTGCGTGCATTGACGCACACCAGAATACTACTTGCACTGAAAACATATTTGGATGTGATTACGTGTCTCGTTACATCCTTCATCTCTTTTTTTTTTTGTCTCCCCTTTTTTAGAAGTACAGGGTTGACATGCCCGGCTCCAATAGTGCCTTCATCCCCACCATCAATGCAATCACTACCAGCCAAGACCTGCAGTGGATGGTGCAGCCCACCGTCATCACCTCCATGTCCAACCCGTACTCCCGCTCCCACCCGTACAGCCATCACCTGACCAACGGGCCGGGGCTGCTGGGACACAACACGCTGGCTCGACCCGGGGTCATCCGTTCCATCGGGGACACCAGGAGCCGACGCAAGAGGGACGAGCAGGTGAATGAAACGACAGGGGTTGAAGGCTGATTTATAGTAAAAATAGATGGATGTGTATATGATATCATGTCTTTTCCAGGGTTGTAAACCATCACTGAGTTTATTTTATCACACCAATAAATACTATTCACCCATCAGTACCCAGCTCCTGTTTATTCTCTCATGCTCGGCTTCATATTGATCACATGTATCTGCCAGGCAGCTTATTTACCTGCTATGTTCTGTCTTTTTTTTTCCCTTTCTTTCTTGGCCTCAGCTCACCCCAGAGGAAGAGGAAAAAAGGCGGGTGAGACGTGAGAGGAATAAGTTAGCAGCCGCCAAATGCCGTAATCGCAGGCGAGAGCTCACAGAAATGTTACAAGGGGTGAGTATAGAAAAACAGAATCCAGGAAAAAATATTAAAAAGTGGTGAAAACGACAGACCATCAGGAGGAAGTATTTGCACAGAAAATACAAAGTGTATAAGGAAAAAGGAAAAAAAAACCAAAAAAAAAAAAAAAAACCCTGGAAGGAGTCCAGATTTCTTGATGAGTGATTGAACTCCACACCTAAATGTACAACCTTCCATTACTGGTTTGACTCTCGCTGTGTCTCGGAGTGTAAGGTCTGAGTGAGATGATGACAGGCGATGAAAAGCTTTTTGTCTGGAGCAGCTGTAGACAGAGGTAGGGCTGTCTCGCGGCCCTGCTTGGCAGACAGTAACGGCATCTAAATGGACTAATTAGCCGAATTACAGTGAGGTTGAGCTTGTCAGACCTAAAAAAACCCCCAGGAATGGAATTTGCTGTAGGCAGCTGTCTCTATGAATGCAGGACATTTTGTAAATGGGGTAAATTGCTTGTCTCACAATCCCACATACAGACATGCTTCATACACACACACATATAAACACAGTGATGTAAAGTACACACTCCCACACCAACATGGCTATTGCTTCCAGGGAAAAAGGGGGGGAAAAAAAAAAAAACGCCCTTCCTTCTTCACACGCTTGTTTTTTTTTAATTCCCAAAAAAGGAAGTGCCTGTTTTTCAGTTAAAAGAGAAGCCAATAGTCATAATAAAAAAAAAAAAAACCCAACAACACAACCTCTTTGATCGACTGATATCGCTTGTATTGTTTCACTTAAAGTTTCTCTTCTTGGCTCCTTTAAAACAACTTCCTCATACCTTTGCCCATGAGTCAAAGTTCTCAGACAGCATGTCAGCTTATCTGTATCTGCCTACTTGTCTAGGACTGCTGAATGGCTTTTATGGGTGCTGCCTTTGTCTGTTACGTGACACGTCAGTGACTCGTTATTTATGTAGATCTCATAGCTCTGCCACACAAGTAATGTGAACACAAAGTTAAACAGGAGTCTTCGAAATAACATGTGAGGAGTCCAAATAGCCTGGGACAAATTCTTGATTTTATGTGCTAATTGTGGGCTGTTGGAGTATGTTTAGCAAACAAACACTGCCCTCTTTTGGTCATTTTGAGAAACAGATCATATTTCTGACCATGTTGTAATCAAAGAATTCACTCCTGGCATCAATGCACGTTTTGATTTTTTTGATGTTTTTTAAAATTTTCAAATGTATAACAAACATACAACTTGAACGTGAAACTGTTACATTCAGTTCCTATCTAATAGCCTTCCTGCCCACCCCAATTACTGGACCCCCACCAGTTTCACACACAATTAAATTAAAAATATATATATACCCCTCAACCCATATTTTGATTATTGGACTTTTTTTTTATGTGCCAGAGGTCTAGGAAGTCAATGTTTTGACCATAATGATCAACACAGATTGGTTTTGAGTCTTTTTTGTTTGGGTCTGTTTTTGTATTTGAGTATATTTGTCTTTTTTGATGTGGGTTTATGTGGATGTGTTTGTGGGGATGCCACCTGGATGGGGTTGGGGCAGGGGTCAAGTCTACAACGCCTGTAAGAAATGCCTAAATTGATGATGTCAGTCTTGTTGATATGGAAAAATGATAAATAAAGTTGTAAAAAAAAAAACCCTTCAATTATATGTACAGAGACATACATTTATATATGTACACATTATACGCATGTGCATATATGTAAGTTCACATATACATAAATAAATAAATAAGGGGAAAGAAAGTTAAAAAATAAATGAATAAAAAATAAGTAAAAAGGTACACAGTTACTGGAGTTACACAGATATGTCGGTAGCAACCATACTTTTGACAAAACTGATAAATGGCTGCCAAGTGGTATAAAACTTTTCTAATGGTATATTTATTTTTTTCTAGGTGAATATGATGTATAAATAACCTCTCTGATCAATTGTCCATTTGAGGGGGGGGGGCATCAAGATTAGGCGCTTGGCCAACAAACAGCAAAAGGCCATCATATATATCATCAATGCATGTTTTATGACAATTCTGTTTATTTAATATAGTTTCAGTGTATTGGCATTTTCTCATCTGTATATCTCAATAAATGATTAAAATGACGCTCTGTGTTTCACTGAGTTAAACTACAGTCATAAAAAAATATATTAGACCACCCTATGTTTTCTTCAATTTTATGTTCATTTTAATGCCTGGTATAACTAAAGGTACATTTGTTTGGACAAATATAATGATAACAACAAAAATAGGTCATAAGAGTTTAATTTCAGAACTGATATCTATCCATTTTCCGTGGTTTTCTTGATAATAACCAAAATCACATATGTTCTTACATTAATATCTATGACATTGTACTGTGCTTTTAGACAGTCCATGTTTTCTTTTCTGTCTGTTTTAGTCACACAGGAGTTAGTACTTGATTGCATAAGCATTGTTTTTGGTGACTTTTGATGGTCTAATAGTCAAAGTAGTCAAATATTTCGCTCCTGGGATCAATGCATGTTTTATGACTCCTCTGTTTATTGACTATAGTTTCAGTGTGATGGCAGTTTCTCATTTGCATATCTGAATAAATGATTCACATGTTTCACTGAGTTAAACTATGACCTCGTCCTACTTGAACCCAGTTCTCACACTTATTTCCTGTTTCTGTGTAAAACAGGAGACTGAGAAACTGGAGGAGGAGAAAGCAGACCTCCAGAAGGAGATCGAGACCCTGCAGAAGGAGAAAGACAAACTGGAGTTCATGCTGGTCGCCCATAATCCTGTGTGCAAGCTGCCCAACGAGGAGCGCCACCAGCCGTCAGCGCACCAGCAGCACCAGCCGCACCAGCCGCACCAGCCGCACCAGCCGCACCAGCAGCACCCGCACCACCAGCAGCAGCAGCAGCAGCAGTGCGCTCCGCTCCCTCTGACCATGCGTCCCATGAGTACCCGGGGCCACATGAACCAAGTGGTGGTGAAGCAAGAGCCTGAGGATGACGAAGAGGACGTGGGCAAACCCCAGCGTTCCGTCATCAAGCCCATCTGTCTGGGTGGAGGCGGCGTCAGCGGCGGGATGTACTGCGTAGACGGAGACAGCCTGAACACACCGGTGGTGGCGGCGTCCACCCCGGCCGCCACGCCCAACAACCCCAGCCTCATATTCACCTACCCGAGCATGCTGGAGCCCGACAGCCCCTCACCCTCCTCCGAGTCCTGCTCCAAGGCCCACAGGCGCAGCAGCAGCAGCGGAGACCAGTCCTCAGACTCCCTCAACTCCCCCACCCTCCTGGCCCTCTGAGCCCCTCCTCCCGCTCAGCTCGGCGCCCAAAAATGAACACTGTGGCTGAAGGCAAGCATGAGGACCAACCGCCCTCCTCCAGTGTCTTTACCGACACAAGAGCACATTCAAAAGTCCAGACCAAGCTGACCATGTGAGCCGTTTCCCACTCCGCAGGGGAACCCACAAGGGCTACGCCGTGTGTTTTCTTCTTGTTCTGCTTCAGTGTAAAATTTTTTTCTTTGTAAAAGTGTGTGCACCAGTCCTATAAAGTGTCATCCTTTTGCCATTTCAACTCCAGAGTGTCAACTTGTTTACTGGGCAGACGGTTTTGGGAGAAAGATACGCCTACATCTGGCAACTGAATCGATGTGACTACAACTAGAGAGCGTGTTTCTGAATATATATATATATTTTTAAAAGATGTTTAAAAAGCCATGCGGCCGACACTTGCACTCCGCCAAGATGAATCAATAAATCACTAAACGAGGTCTGCGGGATTTTCAGAGGAGTCAAACAGACAGTGACCATAGACATGTTTCCTTTTAGATTTGTCCTTGATTCAGGAATCACATGAACATTTCTGATGTTATTTCCATCTCTTTAATTGTATTTATGGCCTGTGCTGATATATTTTACAATGTGTTTTGTTGATACATTGTCCTCTCCTTAATCTGCCTGTAGAAAAGCAACATGGTCATCCTAAGGGTTGACCCGGCACTCCTCAGTGTTGCAAAAGGATACGAGCCAACTTTAAATCAATGACTAGTTCCTCAATACTCTATACCTTCTATTTTGCCATAGTGGCTTGACTTTAACAGTAGTATTGGTGTGCTTTTCCTCAGTGATTCTGTACCTGAACATGTTGATGACAAAGTGTATGTGATTTACATTGATGTCAGGGATATCTCTCATGTGTAGTCGAACCCCATCGTGGAGAACATTGCAGGACTGCAGGCTGATGTATGGTCTAGCCAAAGTGTTGCAGAGGCGGTACGGAATGTGGAGGGATGTAAAACTCCATCAATTCATGTGTCACATCCAGAAAGATTTCGTTTTAGTTTTGCTTTTCAGAGACATTCTGAAAGTTTGAGCAAAACCCTCCTCCACTAGATTCTTGATTTTTTTTTTTTTTTTTGCTGTTTTTTTACATTCTCTAAACAAAGGTCTTACCTTTTTCAACAGCAGGTCAGGTTTCAAAAGCCAAAAAAAGCTTTGTATGACACATGTAATCCTGTAATTCGCCAGTCTTTGTGTAAAAGGAGGGATTTTTGCTCAAATCTGAAAAAAGCCACTGTGGTCTAGACTGTCGCCAGCTGCCAATGATGTCAACCCTGTTTATACTGTGTTTGTAAATCTGTCACTTTTAGTAAAAAATGATGTTTAATTCAGCTCAGATGTGCTGATTTCTGGGTGTGTGAACATATGCCAACATCGAGGTACTTGGAAGAAATTTTGTCTATTTGGAAGCCTTATCGGCGTAAAAACAAAGGCCAGACACGAGTTCACTTTTTTTTCACAATAAGGAAGGTGAGGAGGACTCTCTCTACAGCTGGCCTGAGACAAAAGAGGGGACACCTTGAGAAGATGAGATATTTCTGAAGTTCTACAAAGCACTTCTTTTGCATTGTTTTTACCTGTGTGTATCTTAAAGGGATGAGGGTTTTCAATACGGTGCACTGAGAAGGACACAACAGCGATATATATATATATATTTTTTGTTTGTTTACTTCAAACATTCCTAATGAGTATAATGTCAGGGGTCAGAAGGGGGAGGGTGTCACCTTTGCTTGAACACCTTTCTTTGTTATTCGTGGAATAAAAGTTGTGGCTGGAAGTCTTTTGTTGCGCTGGATGCAGAAAACAGACTTTGCGAATCAATACAAGCTGCTACCGCTGCTGTCGTTCATCTGTTTTGAGAGGACGTGTCGGCTGTTTTATCTTCAGATGGTGTTGGGGTTAACGGTCGTGGCATCACACGGGTGAAACGATAACCAAAAACATTACTGTGGATGAGTCTGACATGTCCGTGTGTTGAGCCCCCAAGACACACATAGGAAAGCCATTGACTGTAGATCTTCTACTGTATTTGTCATCTACTGTCTGTCGCCTGTTTTCAACTATTACTTATTTTCCAAATGCTTTAACTGTTTAAAATGATTCAAAATTAATAAAAAACAGCAATATGTATAGCAGTGTTTGTTAATTTAAATGAATAATAATAATAAATCATTTTCAACTTGGAACGGTGCTGTCTTGTTCATGGAATTACATATACGTAAGAATTCAGTTAATAACGCAAACATATTATTATCAGCAGGATATTTCTCAGACAGACTCAAAGGAAAACATTTCACACTGACCGACAACACATTCTGAATTAATCTCACTAGCTTACAAGAGCAATAAATCAATGAGCGTTGGTGCTATAAAGACTACTATAGTGTGAGACAAATAACAACTATACATTATAGGTGAGGCGTGTGTTCACATACTGACACTGTATTAATTTGAGATGCATCACCTGAAGCATTTACTATGTGCAAACATGACAATTATAGGTCTTTACTGCCCCCTAGCGTCAATACTGAGGCACTACAATTTTTTTTTACATTATTACTTTTACATAAAATATCTATCTATCTATCTATCTATCTATCTATCTATCTATCTATCTATCTATCTATCTATCTATCTATCTATCTATCAAATGCCTTGCTGGGAATAAACATCTAAAAAAGAGAATATCATGGAAAAGTTCAATCTTTTACATGTTAGTTCAGCTGTATTTTTTTCAAGACTTGCCAAAATAAACTATAATAATAAGAAACTAAAAAAGCATCAAGACTTATTTAAAAATTGTGATAATTAGGGACTATTTCTGAAGTCTACAGTAAGTGCCATAAATCTCTCTTTGAGGTTCAATTATGTAACACTACTACAACCATGGGAAAGACTGATGACCTCATCGACATGTTCCACAGGGGGAGTGAACCCATATATGATCACTACTGAAAGGGTTGAGTGTTCACAGAGTAATACATCAAAGTATATTCACCAGTAGTTGAATGGAAGGGTACGACGGCGTATAAGGGCCACATGAGAAAAACAATTCAATTGCCACTATGAGAATAAAGTCAGAATATTACAAGAATAAAGTCATAGTTTTAAAAAAACTAGTAATATTTTGAGAATAAAGTCATAACATTACGAAAATAAAGTTGTAATATTACAAGAATAAAGTTGTAGTTTTAAAAACTTGAAAATAGTGTTGTACTTTTATGAGTCGTAATATTTTGAAATTAATTTGA
>JAPTGZ010000016.1:11473333-11484055 GCA_029814645.1 Fowleria isostigma | reverse complement strand
AAGGGGAGGCGGTTGCAAAGGGGGCGGTCGCAAGGGGGGGCGAGGGCCTATCGAGGCCGCTTGCGGCTTTAATTTTTTTTGCCACTGCATATTATAATTAATGTCACTTCACATTCATTCTATTCTCATGTGACTCAACTTGAATGAACATTTTATTGACAAAGGTTAAAATGTGTGTCTTACTGTGAAGGATTTGGCAAAATCCAGCCCGCTGTCATTTGATCCAGTTGGATTACTGTCAATGTGATAGACCCTGAAAAGGCAGGAAGTGAGGGTGGATGAGAAAGAGTCCGAGACAGACAAACAGTTCACTGAAGTGAATTTAGGTCCAGGTGTGAGGACAGCCCTGGCAGAACATTAGGTCACGGCCGGCCTGTCTGGAACCTCGGTGACATTCATCTCAGATGAATAATTCTTTTCATGGCTCTGTCAGGACCAACACCCTACGCTGAAACAGGGAGCCGAGGTTTCGTCCACTGACTCGCAGAATGTGGCCTTGTGGTTATCTTGCCTCCATGTAACTTTCCATGACCTTTTTTGATATGTATGCCAAAAAAAAAAACACTCACCGCTCTCTTCCCTCCTTCTTAGTTCTGGTCACTTGGTTGATCTCCAGGGCAGTTAATTTCTTTGCCACTCGGTACTGCCACATGTAGAATGCCTCTTTGGATGCAGCGATCACATGGGTTTTGGTCATAGTGACAAACAGCGGATCTAGACGAAAAAGAAGACAGATTTTATTTAACTTTTCAAGTGCTCGGTAAAAATGGTAAATGCTCTTGGAAGTCTGTTCCCCTGTTGTATTTTTACCTACAGTTCAACTGATGAAGGATTAAGAACTTTCTTCCACTCTTTATATTTTAAAGTGCTTTACAAATAAAATTGGATTGGATCAAACTTGTCAATATCTCAAAAAAATGACCTACGGCACTCACAAACAATAAACCCATGACATGAAAACATATAACTCCAACAAAAAGCAAGAATTTCAGAAGAGGCTACACCCCATGTGTGAGTCTTGACAGGTTTTTCCAACAATAAGATTTGCGCCACTACCAAAAGATCACATAAGGACAAACCTCGTACACCCCTGACCTCACACCCTTATTATTCACCAAGGTGGGACATGCACAGTAGACCTCATTGACACCACTGAATCGTTCAAATCTGCAGACTCTGAAGCGTCGTGCCTTGGTCTGGGCTGTTCTGCAAACATTTGCGCATGTGAAGCAAAGACGGAATGCCGAATATCTGTGAGATGTTAAGCTGTGCTCACCTGCTCAATATCTGTTTGCTATAGGATACGGTGCAGGAATAACTGTGGGAAGAAAGAGGCAGGATGCCAACCGCCATCAGACATCTCTCTATACACAGTGTGTGAACTCTCATACTTTAGTGGGTAGACTTTAAGACTATCACTATGTCAACTCACAGGCAGACAGCTTTTTATTACTGATAGTCGTCAGTTTAGAGATATACTGCTTTTCCTCAAATAATGAGCAGTCTTTATTCACCTCAACTACAGCAGGTTTGATAGATTTTATTACTTTATTTTTTTCTAAATGCTTAGTTTTACTTTTTCATATCTTTCATTTTCTTAATCACTGTATTCATATAACTCCAATACAGGACCCTGCTGTTTTCTCCCAACTTTAGTCTCCATGTTTCCAGGTAGAGTGGGGATGAGAGGATGACTCAAAACCACAAGTGATGAGAAATGACAGACTGTGACGTACCGTATGGTACTGTTTCAACAATCTAACACTGACAAAGATGAAAACAAAGGGAATTTTATCCATTTTTTTTACATGTTTTAGTTAGTTTTATAAGTACACAAAACAGTTTCATTTAGTTGTCGTTTTTTTTTCCATTTAATTACAGTTTTTACTTAGTTTGGTTAATGAAAATGTTATTTCAATTCTAGTTTTCATCATTTTGTTAGTTTTCGTTAACAATAATAACCTAACTCAACACTTCCTGTGACCATTTCAAATTGAAAGCCTGCAAGGCTTTGATTATAAAGACCATATAAAGACAATAACGATAAACACTTCCCTTATGAAATAAAAATCCAAGAAAACTTCAGTCTGTCTTTTGCAGTCATCAGTTACAAAAAAAACACAGACACTGTGTTTAACATGACAATACTGTCAGAATAAAGGCATTTCATCTGTTTAAAAGCATAAACTTAAATTTTTTATTTCTGTATCCCATCCAAAAGAACACCTCAGTTATCTAAACTCAGTTTGAGTCCAAAAACTGCTTCTGCCCCAGTATTTTTGATTATCTCTAACATGAATATACTTAAACTCACAGTGAGTGACTTCACACTCTAGATAAGAACAAGTATGTTGAATTTATTAAACTAAGGCAGTATAAGTGTACATTGTACTTAAAATGAATGCACATAAAACAGGTACTAAGAGTTTATCTAGCTTTGTTTTTCATCTAGTGTGTATCTGGAGGATCGGCCTTTACTTGTGCTTGTCAACCACACTCCTGGTCATTATTTGATGCATATATTTTATTTTATTTTTATTTATTTGTTTATTTGATAAAGACAATGCATATTAATAAACACTCAGTACAGTTAAAAAACATTACTTTTGTAAATATGTCAGATGTAGCTAGGAGCTAAATGTAAATGTAAATGTTAAATGCATTTGATGAAATTCTGTGTAAATGTAAACTGTTTATTGTATAAACTCACCGATGTCAATGTACTTTGAGTCCAGGGGAGTCCCAATGGAGTTGCACAGAATCAGGACGTACTGAAAGACACACAGCAATGCAACCTTATTCTCCAGGTCACTGTACGCTCCTGTGTCAGTCTCTGGCCTCATTACTGTCATTTCCCCGTCTCTGTGTCTGGCCCTCTCATTCACTCAGCTGGTCCTGTCTCTCTCCAGTTTCCTCTTCTTTACCGTCCCGTCACTCAATGTTTTTCTACCCGTTCTCACCGATTGACTGCTACACCCTCCACACACACACACCTGTCATCCATGGTCTGTGCCCAGTGTATACAGGAACAGTGAAAAGTAACTAGGCATTAGAAATTGCTTATAGAATTTTTAGTATCACTGAAGTCATCACAGAAACATTTTTTAATCAGACAACACTAATGGGGATTCCTTATTTTCTTATTGTCTTATTTCTTATTTTCTTCTCAATGACATCCCGGACAACGTCCTTCAGAGGGTCATTCATTCCATCGCTGGCCGTTTGAGGAAACTGGTTGATGGCACCAGTTTTTACGTTGAAATATGAAGATTGAAATATGAGGATTTACTTTCATTTTCCCATGTAATAAAGAAAAAATATATAATTTGTTTCAATAAATTTGTAATACGAATATGGATTTTATTACTGATTTTTAATGTCTAGTTACTTTTCACCCACCCTGTATATCCACTCGTCCACATCCACAATCTCCTCCTTGTATTTGGGACTTGTTTTCAGACTCTCACCCATTCGCTTCCGACCCCAACCTGCCTCTGCCTACCTCTTCCTCACATTCATTCATTCATTCATTCATCTTCTGAACCCCCTTTCTCCTCACTAGAGTCACGGGGGGGTGCTGGAGCCTATTCCAGTTACCTATGGGCGATGGCAGGGTACACCCTGTACGAGTCACCAGGTCATCACAGGTCCGACATATAGAGACAAACAACCAATCACTCACATTCACACCTATGGGCAATTTAGATTAAAGGGAGACAGGACAGGTGAATGAAATAATAGATATCACCATGAAACTTCCTCAGTTGATTACTTGCACAAGTATGAAAAAAAAATTATTACATGATTTTGAAATTTGTATGTTTAATTATGCAAATTAAGCATTATCTCATTGACTATATATTATTTTGCATACATTTTTGGTGGATAGATCTGAACATATGATAAGGCCAGGTGTAAAATTATTTTTCAGTTAGTTTAAACTCAATGAAAAAAAATGTAGGAATTTCAGGATATCTGCTTTCATTACTTAGGAAATCAAAATATACTGACCATAGCCTTAATTTATTTTTTTTCGCCATTTTAAAAAAAAAAACAAAAAACTGTCACATAAATCAGACCAGGGATGACTTATCAACACATCCCTCAGTAAATATCTTCAGAATACTGCTAAGTGTGTAAGTTTAATGTTTTGTATAGTTAGATGACACATAGGCTGAGATGTTTCAACTGGAGAATAAAAAAAACTCATTTTGAGAAAACAGTATTTAAAGATATAAATTGGAGAATCTAATTTATTTCTGTAAAAAACAACAGCTCAAAAACAGAATAAAAGCTCAGGCCCTTAGTAATGATAATATAGAATATTTCAAGCTCACGAAAATTTATATTTAATAACATGGCAGGTATATAAGGCCTTCAACTGAAACTTGGGATGTCGCGTTAGAATGCTAATTTCTTGGTAAATTCGGGGAGAAACTTACTGCCTCAAGTAAACAAACAGTAATAAAATAAACATCTTAATTTACATTTTCAACATTGTCTTTATAGCAGCTTGAAAAAACACATATTGAAGGAGTGAACTAGCCCAAAATCTCAAAATCGACCACTGCATGAAAAATCAAAGTTTTTGCCTGTCATGTCTCGCCTTAATCAATTAACTTATCTGTGCATGTCTTGGGATGGTGGGAGGCACTCTTTCTCTAATATCTATGTAATAATAAAGAAACTTAACTACATCCTAGAGTGGGTGTACTCTTTTCTACTTCATTACGCTTCACTTCATTACACAAAGAATCCTTATTTTGTTATGTGTACTTTAGATTTGGACATTACCCTTGAATGACTTCCAGCCTCTAACTCAGCATCATCCTGTGTGGCAACAAATGAGAAAAAAGCAGAATATAAGACAGAAAAGCAAAGCAATTCCATATTGTATGTATGTCTTGATGTACTGCAGTAAGCATGAGTCAAGCCTCAGTTCATACTAAAATACTGATATAGCAACTTTATAAGCATTTTTAAGAGTTTTTCTACCTGAGGCTGCGTGTCGTCTGCTTTACTGGCTAGAATGCAGAAATCCCCTGAGGTGGTAATGGACATCAGGCTTTTAACATATTTGACAAATTTCTCATTGTTTTTGGTGTCCCAGAATACCACGCAGTACTCTTGCCTCTCTGGTTTTGTGTAGGCATACACCACCGTGCTGCAACAGTAGCCCCACTGTGAAGAGAGCATACAGAAATGAAGAGGTTTACTTTATGTGTGGGATTAGAAACCTGTGTGATGACGTGCAAAGGCACGCTAGTGATTCTTGGCAAACAAAATATTGTTACCTTAAATAATACTTCATTTAGCTTTTGAGTTACTTTTCCCGATTCTCAGGAAGCACAAAAAATTAACCACATGAGATGATTTAGGCAAAAACTCATTTTGTCAAAAATTTATTTAACCTATAAAGGCTTAAATATTCAATGGCACCCAAAATCATTTACTGAAATAAAAAGTTGATCCCTGTTGATCCACTAATCCTGTCAAAACATGTAAATAATTGTTGTAAAATGCAGTTTGTCATCTTTTTGTGATCATCAGATATGACCCAATTGGATGTTCAGAGACTCCACAGTGAACATGGAAACACTGTCATCTTCTACAACAGATTCACCAGTAAAACCCATGGAGTTGGACCAATGACAGTGGATGGATATGCTTGTTTTTATGTTCAGTTAATGATATATTTTACTGAAAAAGTCAGTTTTTCGTCATTTTTTTCTGTTGCTGATATAATAACCCTCAACTTTAATCTGAGCTTTTATGAACATCTACATAATTAGTAAATTAAATATAGGAAAATACCTGATATCTACTCAAGAATGCAACTTACTGAGAATAACATTAGAATAAATGGTGATAAATCCCTTAAGAAAAGTTAAAAATAGAGGAATAAAATCATTTAAAAACTGCCCCTAAAATAATTCCACAAAAGTGGTTGTGGTCACCCCTGTGTTTCATCAACAGCTAATACAATATACAAGACAAGTTTCTTTAAACAAAGTCGGCAATCAAAGTATTTTAACTATTCAACAACAAATGATGCATTTTTAGACTTTGCAGTATTTGGATATGACTTAATCAGCACTAGGCAAGTGTATTAGGTTAACCACGATGTGTAAACGTGACTTAGTTAAGTGTTGCTGCAAATGTATGAGACAGAAGTGTTAGATTTGACAGGAACAAAATGACCCAATATATACGTTGGTATTCACATTCACCTTATAATCCGGCCTTATATTGGCAAAGTAAATGTAGGAGTCCACAGCTAGGCCGATACGCAGGCCTCCGCCCTCCCAGGCAACTCCTGACATCTGCTTCCCTGGCACTTTCAGAGTCCTCAGGTGCTGTTCAGACGACAAATATACAGGTGCGGAAAAAATTATTAGACCATCAAAAGTCATCAAAAAAGTGGTTATGCAATCAAGTACTAATGCCTGTGTGTATCATGTGACTAAAACAAACAGAAAAGAAAACACAGAATGTCTAAAAGCAATTTTTGTCAGTACAATGTCATAGATATTGATGTAAGAACTTTTGTAATTTTGGTTATTGTCAAGAAAACCATGGAAAATGGATAGATATCAGCTCTTAAAATGAACTACTAAGAGCTAATTTTGTTGTTATTGTTATATTTGCCCAAACAAATGTACCTTTAGTTGTAGCAGGAATTAAAATAAACAAGAAATTAAAGAAAACATAAGGTGGTCTAATAATTTTTTTCATGACTGAATGTGTTCTCATATGATATTGTCAAAGTTAACATTTTAAAGATCCAGTGAGTTCAATTTAAAGGAATGTAAAATGACCTAAATACAAAAATAGAATGTAATGTTTGTAATTACATTTTGATGAATGTATAATCATATGAAAATAAGAACCATTGTGCCCCCTTCCATATGACATCATGACTATTTACATTTCAAATGTCTAATTCTAATTCTCTACGTAACTATTTCTATAAATACCAAATTTCTCATTTTCTTTTACATCTAATTTTTTCACATGTGTTTCTTTTCCACCTGTCTTCTTCTTTGTACATGTGTGTTATATGATGCTGCTGTTAACTGTGAAATTTAACCCTAAAATAACATGCAACCCTAAATTTAAAAAATAGGATTGTAATATTTTTATTATTCTATTATTTTACTGCTCTGATTCATTTGAGATCAGATTGGGTTGAGTGTGGCCCCTGAACTTAAGCGTTTTTTCTCCCTTGACTGTTAATATCTTCAGTGTAATTTTTCTACTTTGTAAATTCATCCTGCGGGCCAGATTGGACTCTTTGGTGGGGGCGGTTTTGGCCCGTGGGCCCCACATTTAACAACCCTGTATACATCTAACCTTCATATCAAATATTGTGCATAAAGGAACAAAGTCTTCATCCTCACCTCTCCAAATGGAGTGTAAAACTGCACCACATTGAATTCTTTGTCCATATTTGAAGCTCGGAGGGAACCTGCCACTGCCAGCACACTGCCACAGTGGTTCCACTGGATACTAACCACGTTCATCAAGGTGTCGATACACACTGGGTCTGCAAAAGTAAGTCAGAAGGAAAGCTCTGGTGATGTGCAGATCGATACTGAAATTTTGATATCTCTGATACCAGATCTTTACACTCGATTCACAAATGAAACTACCTCCTCCTTCTTGCAGTGCATTTTAATGTATTTATTTTATTTGTCTCCTGGGTTCTTAAATGGTTCCCATAGGGTTTTTATATAAGGGTTTTATGCACTTTTAATATACATATTTTTTTTATATGTATGTGTATAGCTTTTATTAGTTTTTTTTAAATTATGTGTCTTGTGTCCATTTTTATTTGACTCTAGGAGTGACCACACAAGAATTCCTATGTGTCATGCACAAATGGCAAAATAAACTTCTTGAATATTGAAAAAATCGATACTTTTGATACTTCAGTCATTTGAGGTTATGTATATCAGGAACACAGTGGAAAATAGATAAACTATTGGGATCTTATTCAAATGATCCATGATTGATGGTACTACTTCTTCTACTTGGGTTAGTGTGTACTGCGTCGCTCTTCTCAGTCAGTCAACTCTGACTCCGTTTGTACTGAGCAAAAACAGATCAGACTAAAGGGGAAAAACTATAAATATGTTATTGTTCCTGGACATAAACTTATGAATGAGTCAAAGTGTGGATGCTGGATGCTTAAGTTGAAGTGTTACATGTTCAGTATTTTCTTGGTTCATGTTAACACATTCATGTGATGTAAATTAATATGCAAGTTTTCATTTTTATAATAGTTCTTAATTAACTCGCTACAAAGCTCAGCACCATTGGTAAACATTCTTTGGACTTGTTTTCTTACTCTCATCATTCTCGTAGCGCATGATCTGGCATCTTCCGTTGTCATAGCAGATCGCAAGACATGGACAGTCTGGTTCAACGTAACCTCCGGTTCCTGCATACCAGTGGATACCTGCGATACTTACAGCTCCAGTGGTATTCGTCAGACAGCAGATAGTCATTTTAATCTGAAACACAACATGCATCGTGAAAAAAATCAACAAAAGATAATATTTGGTAATAAAAGCAAAGGTTTAATAATTCCCCAAAGTTTCTGTTGTACTTATGTACTTACAATAAAGTTCCCTTGATTGTCATAGATTTGGACTTCCCCATTGGCCATGCCAAAAAGGAGGATCTTGCTGTCTGGAGACCATGCTACATGAGCAAGCTGATTTCCCTTTAGCTCCTTTCCCCAAATCCGGTTACCTAGAAAACATTCACATACTGCACGTGTTCATCTTTTTTTTTTTTTTCACTATTTGAACAAACCAGGGTGTGTGTAGAGATTTTATGCTAAATCTAATTTCCTAATCTCCATTCATTAAATTTTGCCAACCATTGTAAAAAGCTGTTTACCGTCTACAGATCCGACTATGACCGCTCCATCTTCGTACACAATGCAGATCTTTTGTCCATCAGCGTTCCAACTCATGCTCCTCACCACTGACTTGTTCCTGTTGTTGATCATTTCCTCGTACCATGCGCCTTTAGCAAGAGACAGAGCCAAACAATTACAAAAGGTAAATGTTCTACAAAGCAACCCGGATCTGAACTAGGTAGCATCTGTAACTACCTTTATAAAGCATCCATACAATAATGAGTCCATTCTGGTCACTGGTCGTCAGTTTTTCATACTGCTCATTCCATGTGACTACTTGTACTGCACCTGCAAATGTAGGAATCATGTAGAAAATTGTCAAATATTTGTTACTGTGGCTGAAAGTTCTCCATCACACAGGGTGGCTGATACTGACATGATGCAAAGCCAACTCACCACTGTGTCCCTCCAGAGCCTGGTTCATCGACAGGTTACTGGGTGCAGCAAGACCTTTGAGTTTGGCATCATCTGTGGAGATATAACAGTAAAACAGATCCATTTAAAAGTATAATTGATATATATGTACATTTTCTCCTTAAAAAAAAAAAAGTGTAAACATGCCTTACACGGGTATACAATTTCTGGGTATTAATGTGTGTGTATTTGTACATGTATATAAATCCAGACGGGAATATGTCACGGTGCATTTCATATGCATATGTGTATACATTGGTGTTTATGTGTGTATATAAATAAATAAATAAATAAACATGCATTTTTTCCCTTTTTCTTTCTTCTCGGTGATATTTTGAACCTATGTTTAAGCATTTCACAAACTCTGTTAAATGGAGATAGGTGGCTTGTTTTGTGTGTTTTGTTTTTGGGTTTTTTTCCTCTTTGCTTGTTTATCTTGTTTTGTGTCTGTTCTGTATAAAAACAACAATTCCTATTGTTTAGACAAGTTTTTTTTGCACTAATGCTGTAAAAAAATTAAATCAAAAATAATCTTGAAAAAAGTATGAGATGAACAACAGAAATTAAACAACTTCAGTAAAAAAAGACACTCATGTACACCATAAGCATAGCAGTTTGAAGTTATCAAACAATACAGAGCACAGTCACTAGCAAGTTTTTTTTGTTTTGTTTTTTTTAACATCTTACTTATGCAATACTAACATAATAAAGGTCAGTCAGTCTACAAGATGGAGCGAACAAGGTGGTACATTTTCTTCTTACAGTGACTGGACATCAAGGTACCAGAACAAAGCCAAAAAGCTTATGAAAGACTCAACAGATTTCTTACACAATGTAAGAGACATTGTTTCAAAAATCCTCAAATCTTAGTCACATGGGCTCTACATAATAGCTCCAACTGTGACAGATACATTTATACACATGGCTAAATGCAGGGGGCTTCAGTCATCAAACACAGCATGTTACAGTCTTTTGCAGTGTCCTGTAGTGGAGCTATAAAAATAAGTACAAAATAAAAAAGAGAAATAATTGTTGAAAATTATTACTGATGAAAATCACCCCAAACAAGGACTAGCTCAAATCTTTCTGTCAACACTTAAAACTTCACAACTAATGGCAGGTGGCTTAGTAAAGCTGATATTAGTTTATGCCAAAACAACAATAAATTCAACCCATAAAGACCAGCACCACTTTTGTGTCAGTTCCCAAATAAAATTTTTTCTATATTTAACCTATTTTAACTCATAAAGACCCAAACATCCACCATCTACCAAAATCATCTACTGATATAAACTGTTCAAGCCCTGTTGATTCACTAATACATGTAAATAATTGGTGTAAAATACAGTTATTCATCTTTTTATGGTCATCAGATATGA
>JAPTGZ010000016.1:11383739-11399715 GCA_029814645.1 Fowleria isostigma | reverse complement strand
TTGAGCAGGCGGAACTCTTCGCTCTGCTCGTCCACCTGGTAGTCTGGGTTTTCAAACATCATCTTGAAGCGGTCGTCACCAAGGATGCTGGGTAGAGCCTGTAGTTTGGGGGTTTATCAGAATCGGAAATTATTGTGTGTTACAGTTGCTCTGTGGAAGTAATATATATTTGAAAACATATTTAGACACATAAAGCTATAAAATATACTCCTATACCGTCATGGAAAAAATAGACCTTCAGAAGTCATCAAAAACAATAGCTATACAATCAAGTACTAACTCCTGTGTGTATCATGTGACTAAAACAGGCAAAAAAAAAAACATGAAATGCCTAAAAGCACTGTTCTTGTCAGTACAATGTTATAGATATTGATGTAAGAACTGATGTGATTTTGGTTATTGTCAAGAAAACCATGGAAAATGGATAGATATCAGCTCTTAAACTATATTTGTCCAAACAAATGTAACTTTAGTTGTACCAGGCATTAAAATAAAGAAAAAATTGAAGAAAACAAGGGTGTCTACTCATTTTTTCCATGACTGTATATAGCTCTACATATATGTACCAAATATTCAGATTAAAACAAATTACAACAATTTGCACAATATTAATATTAAATATTAATATTGTTAATATTATTAACAATATTTTGGCCATGTACCACATATTGAAACTAACCTTCTGCATTTTACCTATCACTAGAACATACAGGAATACACCACAACAGCCATATCAATCACCCAGGGAATAAATGGGGGTTGAATGCCTTGCTCAAGGGTACATCAGCCAACAACTTTCTGCCAGTTCAGGGAATTGAGCCGGCGACCCTTCGGTCACAAGTTATTTCTCTAACCTTCTAGGCCACGGCTGCCCACTCTTATATGTATGAGACAAATATTCTTAATATGATACTTAAAATAAATGTAGATAGGCTTTTGTTTTTTGTTAGTTTTGTGTTTTTTTCTTTGTTTTTTTGATGTTGTTTTTGGGTTCTCTTTTTTTATATACATGTAAAATAAAACAAATTGTGCTACAACTAATTTTCAATTGTTTTGCCACATGTGATACAATGTTGTTATTGCACAATTTCTGCAAAAACTCCAAATAAACAAAGTTGGGGGAAAAAAGTAGATAAACAAGTGCGCAACTCTATTGTGTGTAAGTATAATTATGTGATTATAAAGGTGGATTTAACCAGTCTGGAATGATTTCCTGTGCTGTTCAGTGGTGCATCGGCCTTTCACTGAGCGTGCTCCTGTACGTCATGGGGTGGGTGAGTGGAATGATGTGTTCACAGATACAGTAGGTAGAGCACACGGAGACACTGAAGTAAAAAGGGAAACAACACAGACACACAACTGTTCTTATTTCATGGCCTATGTTTCTCCTACCTTGCCCTTCTTTTTCCTGGCAGCCAGCTCTGCTTCGTCATCACCCTCCTCCATCAGCTTCAGAGCCAGCTCCTTGTTCACCTTGGGCAGCGTCTGGCTCAGTCAGAAAAAAACCCATTTGATTATACACACACACACACACACACACACTGGAAACACTAGACAGAATTTAATCTGTCTGACTTTTGACACACATTCTTGTTGACATTAAAGTGGACTGATTCCTAAAGGGTACGGTTGTTTTTTTTATAATGGTGTGGTAGTTGGGAAACATACAGTCAGTTGATAATGAAAAGCCTCAGAGACAGTTTATGACATTGAACGTGCAGTGTGATGTGATAATTATTACGGATCCTCCACCTTTGTCTGCACCCGCTGGGTCCTGGACTCCTCGATCTTCTGGCGGATCTTATCCTTACGATACTCTTCATATGCAAAAGGATTCACCATGTTTTTGACCTGTGGCCACATAAAACAGCATCGACATGGCCTCAGTTTAAGGACACACTGTTAGATCTAGACGAGTACTGAGACGGTTTACAGTCATTTAGGAAACACAGTGAAAACACAGTGAACACACCTTGTGATAAAGTCTGATGTCCATGAAAAAGCCATGCATGTAGGCTCTCAGAAGGGAGGATCCCACCAGGTGAGACAACCCTGATGAGGAAACACATAATCAGAAACTCAGGGCAAGGATGGCATTTATTCTACAAACCAAAAAGGAAATGTATTTAAAATTACAGCCATGATTATAGGAATACTTTGTGCTACTTTATTCAATCTTTCATTTTACATGCACATGACAAAGATCTGAGTAAAATTGTATAACTTCTAACCTTTTATGTGAACTAGTTAGGACTAAATGGTGAAGCAACTTATGAAGACTTTACGGAACTTGTTAATTCAATAGGAAGTTTCCTATGATTAAAAGTATTTTAAAGTCAACTTTAACATATCAGGTTCCACTGGTTAAACAACTATCAGCTGTATGAAGCTCCACTAAAAGTGACATAACAGGCTGCCTACGTGTCTTCAGGTTTTCTTTGCAACAAAAATGCCAGAAAATGTCTTTTTTGTCAATTCTTTTGCACCTTCGTTTTCAAGAACTTTACTTTCAATATCTGGTCATTAATTATCATTGTTTAAAATAAATGCTTAAAAGCATGTGTTTTAGTAAAATAGAAAAGAACGAACTTAAAGTTATTAGCATATTTATTATCACAAACAACTGTAAATGTCCATAACTTTTTGATGTTACATCTGTTCAAACAGGCTTTTTGGCTTTGTACAGTCAGAATCCATGTTATGACTGTATTTTTCATTATTTCCAGGTGTTTATTTTAGCCTATGTGGAATTGTCTGAAACAGATCCTTTCTACTTGTAATAAAAGCCCTACATGGCTGCCGTAAAGTGTTATATAGTGTCAGAAAGCTCAGGATTTCAGCTTTCTGATACTGTTTGAATTTTTTAGGTAGCACAAGCATATCAGGAGTTAGAGTCATTTGAATGCTGTTAAGTGCAAAATGCAGTGCTGGAGGAATTGCCATCATTAAAGATCTTCAAGATTTTTTAACCTCTAATAAAAAAAAAAAATCAATTGAATTTCAAATATATACTGTATATACTTCTCTGTGGCTACATATCATTTTTACATGACTGAAGGAAAATGTGAAAATGCATCAACGTCTCTTGTAAGTAGAAGGACAACCCCAGGGTCTCCACCCTGGACTTTGCCCGCTCTCAGAGTCAGTGCAGGCATGTGCTGTGTAAACTGTTGGAAACGACATTTGTTACGTCAAAGCCTTCAAGCAAATGAGCGCGTAGCTGGAGAGACATGGAGAAATGTGAAGTCGGGGCTGCAGAGTCCACCCGGGCTGCCTTAAGGTTACATAACGGGGCCACGTTACGCGGCTCCTGTAAATCAACACCGCTGTTTCGCTGCCTGCCCCCTCTCCTGCTTTTATTCCACAGCAGCCAACCACCTTCCTGCTTCTTGTCATTTGATCTCTTTACTGCTGAGCCTGCATTCCAATGTTCATTCAACCCTTCCAGTGAGTCCCAAAGCCCTTAGACGCCCCCCCACCCCTCCCCCCTACACACATGCCACTTTTCTTAGCTAAAGTCATTTCCTAAGTCTAGTCCTGCCACTTCATCCAGCCTGGAAGAAAGTTCAGGTTCCATGGGCGTTTTGTGGTTTTAAGAAGGCAAATCAGGGTTCTTACAGGGTTCTACCAACTAAATCTAAGACTTTTTAAGACCTTTTTAAGACTACTTTAGACAGAACTTAATGTCCATTTCACACTCTCTTTCGCAGGCATACTGGCAAACACTTTGTGACTCATCATATTCTGGCACAAATTTTGTGGGTTTTATCTATAATATTTAATTTATTTTGTAAATTTTCCTCCCTCCTTATTGGTATTTCTGCCTTTATAATTTTTTTTGTAGTATATTTCATATTTTGTGGGTTTTATCTATAATACTTAATTTATTTTGTTAGTAAATTTTCCTCCCTCCTTATTGGTATTTCTGCCTTTATAATTTTTTTTGTAGTATATTTCATATTTTGTCGTTTTTTTTGGGAAAACAGCTCATTAGTTCACCCACTGTCTCAGAGGTTATAAATTGGTCACTGGTGCACTAGGCGCTCTCGCTGCCTCGCCTCCTGCTCCAACACCAGGGTCCAGAATGCTCACATCAGGTTTAGCTCCGCCGCTGGAATGAATCATGTTGCCTGCTCCTTTTCTCTTTTTGGTTAGCCTTTGCTTTTTGTTTGATCAGGTAGGTCTGAACGTCATGTTTTCATTTGTTTATTTGACGGGGACATTGAGCAGTCACACAACTGCACCAGAGTTAGCCAAGAGCCAATTTACATCTGCAGTCCCCACTTGTTTTCAGCTTTTCCTTGTTAGGCGTTGGTTGTGGGTGTTTTTCTGTAGGGTAGGGGTAGTGGTATGTGGTCAGCTTCTATGGTCCTGTACAGGGTTGGTCTTTATGTCCATGGTGTGGAGGGAATTCTGTCGCTATCCAACAAACCCAGAAGTCAGAAGAAGACAAATCCAGGAAATACTGATCTATCTGTTAGCCTGTTTGAAAGTCAAAAAGAACATCCTTTGTTGTCTCTGATATATAACTGAGTGCACCGGTTGAGAAGGCGAGTCCGTACTGCGTGGACGTTTTTTTCAGGAGACAACAGTTGATGAGTTTGTTCACTGCTCTAGCTGTTGAGTAGTGATTAGGGTCACTTCCGTCATGTCTGGTCTCGTGTCCAGGATCCGGGCCGGGGCACAGGCCGCTTCTACACACACCCGTACCACGCTGGAGTCTAGCCGGCCCGAATCAGAGTCTGCCTTCTCAGCTGGACTCCGGTACGGTACTCAAGCACAGAACGTTTGTATTCACTTTGATAAAATTAAGCGGACCCGAGTCTGTGGTGTACTCGGATACGGACTTGGGTACACTGTGTGAAAATACCCTAAGACAAGCCAACAACTAAGAATAAAGAACTTGGAAATTTGAGTCCTTTTGTCTCTTGTGTCGTCTGTTAAATGTGTCAGAACCTTCAGGCCATAACACTCCTACAATTTAGGAATATGTATTTATTTACTCCAACGCCTTGATTCCCACTGTTTCGAGTCATTTCTCACTGGGGGCTGCAAAGTTGGCGATAATTGTTGTCTAATTTAAATATTAATTGCCAGGTTGGAACAGGTGGAACTAAGTTGACTAATGTTACTTTATTTGCTGCTTGGACATTTAACAGACATTTAAACACAACCAACTAATCTAACTAAAGACCTACCATAAAAAAATTTAATACCTTTTAAAAACTTTTTTAGATTTCTAATTTCAAGACTTTTCAGACTTGTAAGACTCCATGGAACCATTGAAAATCACTGTGGTGAATGTTTCTGTGAGGGACATTGATGCTGAGGAAGATAAAACTAAGCGTGGGACTCTTACCCAGATTTTCCAGGTCCTTCCGGGTGACAAACTTGTAGTCGTCATAAACCGTGCTCTCCGGGCTCTCCTCCAGCTCCTCTGTCAGGTTATCAAGGAACGAACACCAGCGAGGAGCCGGGCCCAAAGCCTAAACACACAGAGACACACACACATCTGGTTCAGATTTAGACTGCTGACAAAGTGTTACAACTAGAGTGTATTTGTTGAAACAAATATAGCCTAAATGGCCGGGCTGAAAAAGACCACGGCGCTTCCTTTTTCACTGAACCATGGAGTCATGCTGATGTGTAACCGAACACTGGTGCAAAAAGTCTCACACCTTCTCCTTTTCACAATGTTGAGAGCTATAAACACTTTTAAGTGCACTGACCTTACACTGACACCGCTTGTGTTGAAACCGACATTCTCATTTTAGACTCAGTACAGTTTACTCGTTTTAGGAAACTGAGGGCTGGTTGTAGGTAAATGACATCCGTTGTGCACACAGACTACACCGATCCGAACATTAATGGACGAATCATGTACCTGATACTTTTGGCGAGTAAAAAATACATATGAATGACAAATATCTAATACTTTTCAATGAATTCACGTAGTACTAAATTCACATAAAAGTTAAAGGTTGTTAATTCATTGAGAAAGTAATAATGATCTCAATATAAATGCAGAAAATTACCACGCAACGTACAACTTTACACTAACAGAATAATCAGATTAATTATCCACCCGCGCTGTCAGCATTGTTAAACCATTACAGGTCAGATTGGTAATTATATTGGGGTTTGGTTTAACCCACAAGACCGAGAGTTACGAATGTGGCAGTTCCAAAATATTTTTTTCCTCTATATTTAACTTTTCTTAAGTGATTTATCACCATTTATTAGAATATTATCCTCTGCATTGTGTATTTTTTTTTTTGTGAAAATCTGGTATTTTCCTGTATTCACTGATCATGTAGATATTCATAGAAGCTCAGATTAAAGTTGAGTGTTATTATATCACAAACAAAGAAAACTCAAGAAAAAAAATAGTTTTTAAGCAAAGACATCATTAAGTGAACATAAAACAAGTGTCTTAATCCACTGTTATTTATCAAAGTCCATGGGTTTTACTGGTGAATCAATGTTGTAGAAGATGACTGTTTCCATGGAAACTACGGAGCCTCTGAACATCAAAATGGGTCCTATCTGATGACCATAAAAAGATGACAAACTGCATTTTACACCACTAATTTATATGTATTGGGAAGATTGGTGGATCAACAGGTATTAAACATTTTATATCAGCAGATGGCTTTGGTTGCCAACGGCTGTTTGGGTCTGAATGAGTTAAAACAGGACAGGTCTATAAATATGTAACAAAAAAAAACCCCAAAAAACATAGTCCTGTAGTCCAGTGGCATATTTAAAAACATTAATTGCCATTCATTTGACCTATTAAGGTCATAGCACCAAATGAAAACCCATATGTGCCTTCCTATCCATTGCCAATAGTAATTATATCAATATCAAGAGTATAGTCATTATTGGATTGTATACTTGTATGATTGTGAGCTCTAATAACTAAGCAGTTAATTATTTGACTGAAACAGTCATCTGGAACTGTTTTGTTAGAGTTGATTAACCTTTTCAGTAAAATAGGGGAAAAAAAAGAAAAATTATATATCTACATATATATATATATTCTGCATATTTTTGTCTTTTAAAGAGTTAAAGAAATGACTGTAGTTGATGAAAAATGTCATTTTGGATTAATGAAGGGCTTTTTCTATAATTTTCTACCCTATGTGAAGATAAAAAAAAATGGCTGTTGTTGCTGAACTAGATTGGTCAGACCACTTTGTAATTGATTAGTGAGAGTAGGATTTGTTCTCGAAAACATTAAAACATGAAAAAAATCTGTTTGTCCCCAGAAGGAATTTTAAAAGGGCAGTGATTCACAGATTTTCTCATTTCCAGTTATTTTATTTAATATCTGCCATATAAACAGAACAAGCAGAACACCTCATACCTCACCTCATAGAAACTTGACAGAGGAAGTCCGTAAACTGGAGCATAAAAACAGCTGATTTCAGAACAGGAAGTGGCAAGTGAGATGCAAAACAAAGGCTGCACTTCTCATAAAATGATAAACAGTGGAATAAGTGAAGCAAACTGTGGAAAGGATTTAGATAAGGCAGTGAGTGGTACGTCTGTGGAACACTCAGGACTGTAGGACATCCTCATGACAGGGCTGGGCAATAAAAAAAACTGATCAAGTGATGTTGATATCCGTTTTACTGACCTTTTAAAATCTTTGGGGCTTGTTTATTCTGAGAGCTAAAATGCTTACAAAATGTTTTACATAATTCCACCCTTACTACTTCATTTTGTTGAACTAACATCATTATATTATTAATGAAGATGTTTGAATTGTTCCACTGTTTGGTGAGCGTTTTGGAGATAAAAATATTCTAGAACAACTAAATCAACAAACTAATGAAAAAAAGGTTTTGTTTGCATTTCTGAGTGAGTAATTTCTAGATTTTTTTTTAAACCATACTTACCAATATCAACTCAGAAAGTGTCAAAAATAATTTATTAAGTTAATTCTTTCAACATATTCATGACGTACTGCCACTAAATGTTTCATATTTCCAGCAATAGATGAACAGAGGTTTTGGTTTTATAACAAATAATCCATTATTTTATATTGGCTTACTTTTTCTACTCTTAAAGACACAAATCAACCATTTGGTTGAGCATGTTTTTAAAAAATTGTTATATCTAATTTAAGTTTTTTATGGTATCGAATAATAGAATTGTGTTCTGGAAGGCCTCTTGATATATGATACACCGATAAAGTATTCATATCTTTCATATTTTTACCAAAAACAGTTAAAATGTCTTTAGTGATTTTCATCTTTCTTGGCTTAATTAGATTCAGATAAGTTAAATAGTTTGGTTGTTTATTTTTATTTCGAGCATATAAAATCATCCAATAAAAAAGAATAATATGACACACAAACAAAATTTGGGGCACTCAAAAAGGAGTGGGAAGAAGGAAACTTATTGATTCCCACCCCCTTTTACAAACTAATAATTAAACTAATTCAGCTTCCTTTGCTTTGCAAATACTTCTTTTACTCAAGAAGAAAAGTCTACCTTTATGAATAGTAATTTGACACGTATCACGACAAATTATTTTCCCCCTCTGAAAGACAGATAGTCCACCTTATGGTAACGATAACACTAATTTTCACATTTACTCAAATAGGATAAACTGCCTGACTTAAAGTCTCTGTGATACAGGAACAGTGTCCAAAGATCCACACGTCCTTGTCCTACATGTCTGAAAGGTACACATTTACACAAAGCAGATTAACAACACACACACACACACACACACACACCATCTCTGAAACATCTGAGTCAAACGTCAACACTGCTGATGACGGCACACTTTCTCCAGCTTTACTCATCACACAGAATCAGAGCGGTCAACAGTGGCTTGAGTCATGTGAATCACTCATTACGTGCACAGATATGTGTGACCGGTGTTGACATATCATTTACTGTGATTATCATGAGAGCTGAGCCTGATGGGAACACACAGCACAGGAATGTAAATACCCGTAGACTTACCGGAATGTAGAACGTGTTCATCTTGGGATCTTCATTGGCAGTGAACAGCATACCTGTTAATGAGACAGAGAATGCAAACAGAGCATCATGAGGACCAGCGCCGGGGGGAGGTTATTAACCCTTTATCAAGCAAGTGACTATTTTTGGTCATTTCTACAAACAAGACCGTGACATCAATAGTTACAGTGAGGACAGGTCCAATGTGGTCTACAGAGTCTGTAAGGTCCTCCTCTGTATGTGCAGTGAGTATACCTGCTTTGTTTATATATTATATACTTTTTATATTTTTTTCCCAGTTATGGGTAAGGAACCAAATATGGTAACTTCATTTACTGTGATTTTCCACATAATAAAAAATTTGGAAAAATTTCACAAAAGTAATAAAGTTTTGTTATGTTCTCCAATGACACACTAAAGTTGAAATTTGAATAGTTTTTTTTGTTATTGAAGTATTTCTATGAGTGCCCTATAAAAGGTTAATACATCACAATGTGTGGTGACAAAACAGAATTTGGTTTCAGTCATCAGTCTCTTAGACTTATTGTGAAGCGTCCAAGGCCTTTGGGGACAAACACTGATCTACACTTGAGTAATAATAACCTGTATGACTCTTTTTTTAGTTCAATGTTTGCATCTGGTTCTTACTGACTTTTTGGGATGTTCACCATTGACTCTTTTAGGAAGCCAATTGATTATCATCCTGTCTAGTTCTTCATATACTATACATTACAGCTACACAATATATCATTTGAGCATCGCCATTGTGATGTACATGCACACAATAGTCACATCACAAGTCCCATATTGTAGGAGGCAAATAAAATCACCATGTTCTCATCTAATTTCAAGGCTACCTGACACACACACACACACACACTGCACACAATGATCTGCCAATCGCAATCGCTCTTAATCAGTTTGGAGTGAGTCGCTGATAACAACATTGAAAAATGGGCAACGAACAAGAGAAAAATCACGAAAACAAAAACTTGGTGCCAAAAAGAAAAGCAATGTCAGTTATCTGCAATTATCTTGCCTACAAGAAGGATGAAACTGAAACATATGTTCTGTATTGACAGTGCCACAATGAGAGGAAACAACTAATATGTTTAACCATTTACATCGGCACCACACAGGTATTACATCCTCCTGAGTATTTTTTCATATCGTAATATATATCACGACGTTAAAAAAATCACAATGTCATTTTTTTCCAGTATCATGCAGCCCTACTGTTAATGGTGGTAAAAAAAAAAAAAGGTGGAACAATGCAAATTATATACTGTTTTGATCTTGCAGAACAATCCCAAAACCTTCCCCTGGGCCTAAAAGGTCTGCATCACTGGCCTCTGAAATACTGGGGAAAACCTTGGTTGCGAACATGTGAAGACTTTCAGCCTACGACTGTGAGTTTTATGTGAAATAGTTTAAGAGTCTTTTTAAGTTGATGTTCATATAGCCTAAGGGCAGAAATTAAATTCCATCTTAATGAGAAGATAATGAGAACAATACTGGAGGATAAGAAGCTGAATTTGTGAGCTGAACAATGCAGGAAAATGTTTGAAGTTACAGTTCTGGAAGAACTTAAAAGTTGAAAGAACAAAAAAATAATTTCAAAGAAAAGTTCACAAGTATGAAAGTTCAATCTCATCTTAAGTGTAAATTGGCTCAAGTACAACAGGACAGACTAAAATGCAGGGTCACACAGTGAGTCAGTGCTACAGCCCAGTCAGATGGCGCCACCCAGAGGTGGAAATGAGCAGCACGGGTCCAACATGTGCACTCAAAATGTTGAAACAAAAAAGATCACATTTTCTTTTTATTTGAAAACCTAACTCAGGCCGGTCCAAAGCCTGACCTGGGGGGCCAATTGTGGCAAAATTTTGTACAGCCTACAGCCCCTGTCATAAAATGCATCTCTTGTGAGTAATATTATTATATACATTTTAGTGCAGACAAGTTGTTTGTTTTGGTAATCTGAGATGAATAAATTGTAAAATCTCAGTAAATTTAGTTTGTTGTATGTTGGTCAAAATTTGTTATAATTATATTTGTACACATGAATTAAGTCACTTTATGATTTACACTTCTTAATAAGATGATGTTATGTTCCAGTTCATATATACTGAACTTTAAAGTTGACAGAGAACATTAATTACTAACTAATTAATTGTAATGCTTAAATTTAACCTGAGATCTATTTCAGCTTCCTGATTTTTTTTCCTCAGACAGATATTATTCCATCTTATATGGCCTTCAGATATTAAAAGCTCAGTGATTTTGGTAAGACCTGTTTAGATTTGTCATACATGTATGCATGGAAAGTACATATGTCACTTGTAATAAACCTACCATAAAATAGATAATTTTGTATATTTTAATAATTCAAAGAATGTCAGGCAGAATGGCTGGCCCCCATGCATGTTCACCTCATTAAATCCGGCCCTCTTTAAAAAATGTTTGGACACTCCTGACCAAACCAATAAATCGGCCCATTTCTGCAGACCTATTTAGCACAATCCATACATGTGTGGTGTAAAAACAGTAGCTGTCACCTGAGTGAGGATAGATGCAAACATCATTGATGTTGGCCTGAGGCTGAATGGAGGAGAAAACTTTGCCCTGAGAGGAAAAGAAAAAAAAAGGAACACCCATTAAAATTGTCCTGAAAGAATAAATGTGGGCTTTTCTGAGGTTCACTGGTACAAACACAAACTTGTATGTGTCCAAGAGAATTGAATGATGACTGCTAAATGTCTGTCATGTGCTGATGTTGATGCCCAGGCGCACTTATCATAAACAAAACACTGTCATTCGCGTGTAGCTCAAGTACAATTAATCACAATGTAATGGATTTAAAGGCAGAAAAATCAGCCCAATATCAGCTGATCTCCTGTTACTGCTGCTCCTGAGGCTTACAGTATCTTTGTTCCACATTTTGATGATTTTGGAGTCAGCAGAAACAACCAGGTCCAGCTGATCGTGGAAGTTGAGGGATTTGATTGGCAGGTTGTAGAAGTGATCTTTAACCAACAGCGGCTGATTGGAGCGCAGGTCATACAGCAGCACCTTTTAAAAAAATAAAAAATAAAAAAAAAATAAGGACAAAGAAACAACCCACTCTTTGCTTTAGAACCCAAATGAACATGAGATAGGGTGGGAGTCAAAGGCTAAAACAAGATGGAAAGAAAATGTGTTCATGATGAGTATTCACTTCATTACATGTGTCACATTTTAACAAGGCAACAGAGCTGAGAGAGCAGGGCATCTTTATCGAGGACACCGACTTTATCATGAGTCGACTATTCACAGGAAGAGGAGGCGGGCTTTCACACCATGTGGGCTGCCGACAGAAAACAACAACAAATGGAAAGTAGGAGGATGGAACCGTGGACCAGTGTTGTAGTTTGACTGTCTGAGAGATGGACAGACTGATGCCAACAATAGACTTCAAGCTGCTACAAGTACACGTTAGGAAAATGCTGACTGTTGAATCCAGTACATACTGATTTGCATTTATTTTTATGTTTACGATGTCCATATTCTGACTAAATTTTGATATGTGTACACATACAGTCACAGAAAAAAATATTAGACCATCCAAAGTCATCAAAAACAATGGTTATGTAATCAAGTACTTACTCCTGTGTCTATCATGTGACTAAAACAGACAGAAAAGGAAACATGGAATATCTAAAAGCACTGTTTTTGTCAGTACAATGTCATAGATATTGATGTAAGAACTTATGCGATTTTGGTTATTATCAAAAAAACATGGAAAATGGATAGATATCAGCTCTGAAATTAAATTCTTGAGCTATTTTTGCTGTTATCATTATATTTGTCCAAACAAATGTACCTTTAGTTGTACCAGACATTGAAATGAACAAGAAATTGAAGCTCACGAAGACTGTGTCGGCCACTATTAAACCAGGAAATGCTGATTGAAAGATATCAAAACCGTGGAAACACCACCACAAACTGTAGTTTCAGTTTTAAAACCAGCTGATACCAGCACTACTGTCACCTTCCAACTTGGAGGGAAATGGCAACACTTTCTCAAAACGACGCCACAGTACACTTGAGTGCTAGAGCATACTGCAGCAGCGTTAGACATGGAGTACCTAAGCGACGCAGAGTTACGTACAAGCATAAATCCAGCTTAATAAAGTCTTGTTATGTCCTCCAATAACACACTACGGTTGAAATTTTGAGTGCCCTGTAAAGGGTTAAAACAATACAAACCTAATGGAGTAGGTTTTCAGCTCACCTGCCCTGTGCTGGTGCCTACTGCCATGGTGAGAGAGCCGTTGAACTTCAGAGCACTGACCGATGGCAAAGCCTGAACCCTGTTACCAATAAACATAACAACAACACTTGATGATTCCATGAATACTGATACAACAGCAGAAATATGGTATGAAGCACAATCTCAAAATTACACTGTTGCTTGTTTGTGAACAAGATCAAACTCAGATGGAAGCCGGATATACAAGCAACATAATGATGCACAGCTTGCGGCTTGTTTTTCAGGCAACAGAGATGCAGCCAGAGAAGACAAGCGCCATGTGGCTACATATGTATCCACATCACTGACTTGTCAGTGTGACAGATTGGTCCTTACTCTGTTCCCTCAGCGAGGCTGCTCAGGGCACAGTCCAGCAGGCCGACCCGAGTCCGTACACGGGGGTCCCAGCATTCCACCCGTCCCTGGTGTAACCCAACACAAGTCAAATAGTCAGTCTGCGTGGCTTAGACTAAAGAGTAGTCGTGACAAACTATCACAAGAAACTTCTTATATCGGCAGCTTCAAATGCATGTGAGAGGTGATGGACTGAAAAGCTTGAACTTTAACACGCAGACATCATGCAGCAGGCTTATTTTTATCAGGCCAGATGGTGTGTGATATCAAAGAGCTGAGAGCAGAGAAAAGGTCTGCAACTGGAGAATGCACAAATATGGAGCTCTCATTTTCGGACCATAACAATTAACATGTGTCAAGTTTTAGAGTGCGACACAAAAAACCCTCTCTTAAGAAAAAAAACTTTGGTTCAGTCTAACCCAGGCCTGGAAATCACAGAGATAATTATTGGACTTTACATCACTACATAGCCAATGTGTGATGCAGGGTGAGGAAAAACAATATCGCATTAGGATTAAAACGCTGTAAGATCTCACAAATGCAAGATAAGCCACACATACAGATTGCAGAGAACTGTCCGAATAAAACCTGAGTAATTTTACTTACAATTTAATTTTACAGGAAAAACATCAACAAAAAATCATTTATCCCCTCTGCATAACTGCTCTCAAGAACATAAAGTGAACTGCACTGTGTTTTCAGTGTTTTCAGTCATTTTATGTGTTTTTACTCATTTTTATTTGTGGTACTGTGTTTTTGATGTATGGGAGTGTTTTTAAAGCCTGAATGTAAGTTTTTAACTTTGTTCTGTAGCTGACAAAAGAAAAATTTCTGTCTTTACTTGGAACAGACAATAAAGTTATCTACCTACCTACCTATCTAATCTGTTTAATAAAACAGGCCCTGATATGGCATGATTGCTCAATTAAATAGATATTTCAGTCCTTATACTGAGCTTTCATTTTAATAAATAACTGACAGCATTATAAAGGCACTTACTAATGCACAGCCTAACACCGTCACTGTTTCAGTTGGGATAATGCCTGCTGATAGCTGCTGCCTCATTTCACAGACAGCCTGCTTTGACACTTACCTCAGAGGTTCCTGTTGCGAATAAGTGATGGACAGGGTTGATGTCACACACGTTGTTCTCCCTGGTTGAGGAGGCAAGAAAAAGGAAGCATCATCAACATCAGCAATGACAAGAGAGGGAGTTTAGTCAGATAACACCGCAGAGACGGACTTGTTGGGACTAAGTCATGTCCTGGGAGGTGAAACTACAATCCGTGAACTCTATTAAAACACTGGTTCTTCCACTGCAGAGGAGGGAAATCCATGCTCCATAAAGTAAAAATCCTGCCATGTTTTTGTTCCAATCATTCACTGAACCAGACCATTTTGATGAGCACAACTCCTCATCCATGTAGATTGGATCATTAGTAGAATCACTTGTTTTAAGTGAACAGGTAGAACCAATAACATGGCAGGACTTTGACTTTCTGGAACCAGATTTCTCACCTCTGTTCCACTGGAATCACTGAACATTTCTTCAGGTAAAAAAAAGCTTAATACTTACACTGCATCTGTTTGAAGTGAGTTAAGGAAGCGCCCTTCTTCCAGATTCAGTCTGAATACCTCTGAACTGAAAAAGAAAACAGTACAATTAAAAACAAACAGGCACAGGATGAACCTAAACCGTGTCTCAGTCGTTATCATTGGATTCTAGGGGTGTAACAAAATAGTCATCTCATGAAACAATACGAAATACAATTCAAGGCTCATGATAAGAAATAAAGATGAAAGAAAATCACCAGATGAAGATAACAAATTTGATTAAAAATAATTTGACTACAAAAGTTGGGACAGTGTGACTGTGTTTTATAGCTGTACAATATAACATTTGAGCATCGTCATCGCAATGTACGTGTGCGCAATAGTCACATCACAGATCCTGCAACGTAGGAGGTAAATGAACTTAAAATGTTCTTGTCTAATTTCAAGGGTACCGGACACACACTGCACGCAATGATCCACCAATCACAATCGTTCAGTTTACTGAAACAGACCACGCCCCTGTACATGGAGTGAGTCGCTGGTAACAACATTGAAAAATGAGCAACAAAAAAGTAAATCACAGAAAACAAAGAAGAAAAATTACCAAAAACAAAGAAGAAAGTCAGAAAACGAAGAAATAAAATCACAATATAATTTTTTTTTTTAAATTGCCATGTCAGTTTTTTTCAATATCATGAAGCCCTAATGCAGGGGTGGCCAGCCCTGGTCCTGGAGAGCCACAGTCCTGCATGTTTTAGATGTTTCCTTCTTCCAACACACCTGATTCAAATGATGGGT
>JAPTGZ010000016.1:11289434-11301226 GCA_029814645.1 Fowleria isostigma | reverse complement strand
CATGGATATATAAATGTGGGACTAAATTCTAAATTTAAAAAGAATGGATGAAAATGGTGAATTGTTGTGTGTACAAGCATATGAACCATGAAAAAAATCCTAATAAAAAGAGAATTGGTAAAAAAAAAGAATGTGAGGCTTGTATTGTAAAGCACTTTGGGCACCATTAATGTGTGGAAAAGTGCTATATAAGTACTGACCATTTACCATTTATTATTATTGTTACTTCTGACACCAAAAGACATGATGAAGGTTTACAGAAAGGTGTTTAGTGCTTCGAAATGTCACCTATGTAAATATAATTCTCATTTCCAATTGTACTATCAGACAAACCTGGAATAGATTCATTTATTTATTTATTTATTTTTTTTAATTTTTACACTATTTTTGAGATCTATTAAACTTAACCCTTATATGGTGTTTGTTGGTGTGGTGGACCTGCTACATTCTGGCTTTTTTAATCCAACATAATCAAACAATTTTATGTTAATACACTCAACAGACGTTCACTTCATCCCAATTACAAGCAATATACAAAAAAAAAAAAAACGTTTAATATTTACCTTTTGCCATTGTTTAGATCACATTTATGAATTACAGGTTTTCTCAGTCCCTTTGGTACATTGACAAACAGGAAGAAAACTCCAAGGCACTCTCTTTAAACATTACATGCCTTTATTATCATGGCACGGTCACATGTAGACCTTAAAAAACACTTCATCGCCCTTTGGCTTCAAGCCAACCTTGTTTGACTTCCTGATTGAAGCCCAAAGGTGTTGAAGTGTTTTTTTTTTAAGGTCTACATGTGACCATGCCATGACAATAAAGGTATTTTAATGTTTAAAGAGAGTGCCTTGGAGTTTTCTTCCTGTTTGCCATCCTTTTGAATGATCTCAGTTTTTCTTACAGTTTTGTTATTGAATTACAATTGTGCATTTTTCTTGTGTTTATTTTACTCCTCTACACGAGTCACTGTATTTTGAGTAAAAATGTATTAGACATGATATGATGGACCGTGTGTGTGTGCGTGTGTGTGTGTGTGTGTGTGGTTGCCCTTTACATTACACTCTAGTATCAGTGTGTAATTATGTATACAGAACCCTTTTTTACTGTATGTATCATTTTTACTTGTATTTGAATGAATGAACGAATGAATGAATGGTTTATTTTGGTTTGTACATCAATTATTGTACTTAGTACAATAATCACAATAAACACAAAACCAAAAAGGAGAAGACTTTGGGATTACTAAAAGAATAAATGATTATGAAAGTACAATAAACCATCCATAGTGCATTTGTTTTGATCTGTAGACTGTGGTGTCTCTGTTATGTTTGTTGTTTCTTTATATTTATTTTTTACTGCAAAGACAATGAGCGGGAAGAATGAAGATATACAGCAGGCAATTCTGTGTGGATAAGATAAAGGGCCAGTTCTCTTCTGGTCTGAATGTTCCAGCCTCGAGCCAATCATTATTTTTATCAAAATATTATTTACATAAAATTACTTGGCAGAAAAATATACCCTCCTTCTACAAATTCAGACGAACATATTGGAACAACATTGAAAATTTGAAAAAGAAAAACAAGAAATTAATCAAAATAATTAAATTATATCAGAATTTTAAAGTTGATTTGTGTAGCAGCCCCCTGATTGTTGTGTTATCATTTTTTTGTGTCTTGTTTTTGTCTTTTTTTTTCATTGCTCTGATTTATAAATGTGTAAACAGAATGTATCTTTGTATTGTTTGTATTTAGATTGTATGTTTAAGAATGGTTAATAAAACTTACAAAAAACAGCCTTGAGCCAAAACAAATTAAGGAGCCATGCAGCTTTTTGTGCTAGACAAGCCACCATAATTGCTGGAAGTGGCTGAGCTGCATGGGTAGCCAGACAAGGTTGCCAGATGTACGATAATTTCACCCTTTGCACGATCAATAATTCCATAATGTAGAATAATTTAATCCCTTCACTACATGGCTATTGGCAAAACAGCCTGCACGGTACCTGATGTTGTGCAGTGTCTCGCGTATCTATGTACAGTCAATCAACGCACAACGTATAACAACTGTATCAGCACAATGTATCATGGCAACGTGAAATGTACACAAACCAGTCTAGTTGAACTGAGAACTACGAAGTAAAGCTTTTTTCCAATAGTGCTGTTCATTTAAAGGTCAAAACTGCATTATACGACATACTGTTCATGGTCTGTGGTCATATTTTACTGAAGCCGATTATCCTGACTAACATCAAATTAGGTATGTATCATAATTTTCCTCAAAATATAATAATGTTCAGCTACTGGTATGATAATTTGCCATTTCCCATGTGGCAACACAAGTCAGAGATAGCAGCAGCCATGAACAAACATGGAGCAATGAGGAGACTGTCTCACTGACATTTGGTCAGATGCTCATATTGTGACACTGGCTCTGAATGAGCTGTTCTTGACATTTTTTGGAAATTTGTGTCAGTAAAAATAGAATACATATTCTGAAATAACTATGCAGGAGCTCCATGTTTTCATCAAATGTGGGAGTAAATAGGTTTTCAAATGGAGTAAATAAGTTTTACTTCATCTCACTCCCTTTCGGGCTGCTGTATATTAATATTGAATTATTATATATGTTCATTATATTTATAATATGTATGTAATATGTGGATGTTATGTTATTTCTGTTATTGCGAACTGAAAAAATACTGTACATAAAGTGCACAAGCTCAAAATAAACCAATCAATCAAATCAATCAACACCCGCCGTCTCTGATTCACCCAGACTCTTCCGTCCAGTTCGTCACATACGTACTTCTTTTTACACATTTTGGTCCACCAGCAAAAAAAATGCAATGAGAAAACGATTCGACCCAAACGAAGAAACTTAAATCGATCCGAATCAAACAAGCGGACTGAGAGCTGGACCGTGTCCTCTGCAGAGGCGTGGCAAAGTGGGTGTGGGCGTGGCGCGTACAGTCACGTCGCCCTCGTCTGTGTCTTGACTACGTAAGGCCGTCTTGGAGGTAAGTAAACGTCGTTACCTGTCACGTCTCCGAGAGACCGAAAAAGCCGAAGACAACGTAAACACTAACTACCATCAAAAACAGCTGGTAAGTCTTTAGAATAATCTGTGCTGAAAACTGTTCGTAGTTTTAATTCATTTCTCGGTTGAATGAGAGGAGCCCATGCGGCCCTTCGAGTCGTGGCTTTGCTAATGGCGGCTAACGCTAGCCTGCGGAGGCCTACTAGCAGGCCGCGGTGGTTTAGGCGCGTGGACGAAACTGCATTGATATGACGTTCTTGAAAACTGGGCCACAGGACTTTACGTTCACCAACCGACACGACTCGGTCTTCACACCACCTTGTTTGTTTCACATATCTGTAATGGTGTTTGTTACTTAGTATGTAATTTTATAATGCAAATTGCGTCCACATTTCCTTCAAATTTCACCAAAGAGTCGTTCCCCGCGGAGGAGGGAAATGAGGTAGCGGTATCTGGCTAGCTCGCTAATGCTAACAGCGGCGACTAGGCCTCTGCACGTTTTCATTTAGAGGTTCTCGACGATTCTTATATGCTGACTTGTAATATTGACTGAATTAAAACATTTAATAGAAATTTGATTATCGTTTTTAAGGCCACGGTCGAGCTTCTGGCACCTAAACGGTAAATTTTCGCGAGTTTATCGTCGACGGCCATGTTGCGACGATAACGTGTAACCTCCGCCAAGGCAAATGCGCTCGTTTGCGCTGATAAATGTGACAAATGGCTCCACTGTAATGCTGTTTACATTGATATTCTCTGAAAGATGCCAGACACGCGTCCTTTGTCCTGAGAAAGGTGCTTTGTTGTTAACACGTATTCATAGAATTCTTTTCAATAGTACGTTCATCATACCTCAGCACCACACGTTCTACATTATTCATACCAAGTGTAAGGAACAAGGATTTCTCCTGCTAGAAGACTGCTGGTCTTGGTGGTTGTGCTCTCGCGTTGTCTGTGGCAGACAATACATACAAATTTCCACCATTTTTATAGACTAAGCTCATGCCGTTCTTATATTAGTAAGGTTTAATGTGGCCTTCCGACCAGTGAAATGTACTCTGCAAATGAGAAGCGGTTGTGCTCAGCTCTTCAAAAAGACGAGCGGTTTAATTCACTCCGTCCATTCATTGCTCAAGGCTGACCACCTCATAAAAAACGGTAAAATTTTAAAACTTGAAATGGTAAAAATCAAAAAGGTGAATCCTGCTTATGAAACAACTACCAAGTCATTCTGAGTTTGGAGATGTTTTTAGTGTTAAACGATGTTTAAGTCGAGGTGTAAGTGCAGCCTAACACTAAATTGACAATGATCGTGAGACATGATTTACGTGGATTGGTTAATCTTTACTTCATTACAGCATGCTCCACCTTCAAAAGAATTAGTCTTTAATAAAATTGTAACTGTTTTTTTTTTTTTTTTTTACATCTTTATGTTGAATATGTATTAAGTAAAGGATCACAGGTTTTCTTATTGCTATGTTTACTGGACCACACTACCCAAGTTGATTGACTTGTGGTTTATTCCCCTACAGCTACGAAGCAGTGAAGTGTCTTCATGGCAGTTCGTAGAGGGCACTCAAAGTACATGAAAGTGAGTATAAGACCCCAACTCTAATTTTCAACCAGTGGCTTCAATCTAGTTATGACTTATCCTGTGTAAAACAATGTGGACAATTATTGTCTTACACAATTTGATAGGACTGATATGAATTGTATCTTGGTTAATATCAGTGTGTTAGATGTTAAAACTTAAAATTATAAAGATGAATTAATTTTCCCAGAATATTGACACTTATTTATAGTAAATTTTAGTCTTATCAAAGAGCACTAAGTTCATCTCAAGTCCTGCCCATCTGCCATGCAGTGATGGCCAAAGATCAATGTGCTGGTAAATCAAACCAAAATTCAGTAGACACTCCATCCAGTCTTGTATGATTGGCTATTGATTATTCAAATAAAATGAATGTCCAAAACTTTTCTTTTATCACAATCTCATTGTGAAGACTGTCATATTGCCATGCCCGATTGAGGCTGTTAGTAAAATGAGTACTTTGTTCCAGTCACTTGATGCCAATTACAGTTGTTGCCTTCATTAAATTCAGTTTTATTCACACAGCCTTGCCTCACAGGGCTTTATAGAATTTGGTGAGAAACAACAGTCAATGAAGCAATAAACAAGATATGTCTGCCTTGTGCAGACCTTACCCAATAAACCAAATTTCACTTTACTTAAAATGTGCCAAATTGAAAATGTGACACATACACAGATTAGGCTATTAATTAATGTTTAACAGACAAATGGCACAAAGGAGAATGAAGAACACACATGTAACTACTCCCACAAGATTTTGCCTATGCTTGCTGGTTTAATACAGGACTCTCATTCATCCTCTGTGACTGTGCATCTTACCCCCTAGAATACACAATCACAACCCTTCTTTTGCATGAATGGAAGCCTGTCAGGTTGACTGCTGGACTGTTCCCCCTTCCAAGACTGATCCTATTTCAGCCACTAGTAACACTGTGATAGCTAGATAATCTCTGCAGAACACCAAACAAAAAGGCCACACCAAACAAAAAACATGAAACGGCCTTTTTGTTTGAAGCTTGCATTGTTGAAACTTCAGACTTTTTACGCTTGTTATCAAATCAGATTGTAGACTGACATGTGACTGGGACTGCAATGTAAAACAAAGGAGTTGTTTACCTACATTGCATTGTAGAGTAGTATGGTCTAAAATTGGTTTGTAAGTCACTGGAGATCAGTTTACAAATTGATTAGCATCACATGTTTGTATATACTGTCAATTGTACAAGTTAAAAAAAAAAAAAAAAAAGCTTAAACTCTGGGTAAAGGAGTTGTGTTTGCAGATCGCATGATTATAAATGTATTTCTGTAAAACTGTAGGTTTTAATTATGTCAGTTTGTTCATTCTGATTCATTGCGGTAACAGGGTGGAGGTGACGTCAGTGAAGCTTGAAAAGAATGCAGAAATAGAAACACTGATTGGAAAGAAATGTTGACTAAATATAACTTTTTGATGCTGTCATGCAGTGTCCTGATTAGTGGAAAATGCTTGTAGCAGGTTGTTTTGGCTACTTGTTAATTTTAAGCAGACAGTTGTAGCCTGCAGGTCAGTTGCATGTATCTGAGGTTAGTAAATGCTCTAAATTACCTCCCTGTCTTTCATTTTTAGCATCACTTCAGTACAGGGTGAATGATGTTCATTATAATTCTCCATTTTAAATTTGTTCAATCTGATCAACAATCAAGAGATTAAAAAAAAATATATTATGATATAAAAAATGAAAACATACCACATTATCAGAATGGGCACAGTACCCATTTTTTGCTTCTACAACGCACAACATTGTAAGTGGCAATAGCCATTGTTCTGTTTATACTTGGCGTGCTTATTTGTTTTTGTTTTTTCGGCTCACCTGGCTGACCAACAGGAGGTGTTTGACATGTCAAACGGTTACGAAGACCACATGGGCGGAGATGAGGCGAAGGATGCCAAGACCAACCTGATTGTGAACTACCTGCCTCAGAGCATGACGCAGGATGAGCTGCGGAGCCTCTTCAGCAGCATCGGGGAGGTGGAGTCGGCCAAGCTGATCCGAGACAAAGTCGCAGGTAAGCAACATTCTGAAGCAATGACCGTGTCAAGGCAGATGGACGCAAGACTTTGTTTAAATGGAAAAGGAATCCTAAGGTGGCACTTAGTGGGCCAACTTTGTGACTTCGTAATTTAAGTAAAAAGAAGTTCGTCTTAACTAGCAGGATATCTACATGTGGACCTCTATCTGGGTCCTTTACTGACTTTGCAACAATTTTATTTATTTTAAATGTATCCCAAGACAGTTTTGTGCTTGAATTAGTTTCTCTAAAAGTTTTGACCCCAATAGAATTGTTTTGTTTGTTCCAACCAGCTCAATCCTATTTGACTGTCGTTAGCTTCTTTGTTTGTTTGTTTAGAGTAGCATGCAATGTTGAGATTTGTTTTTGTTTTAAAGTATTTATTTGTTTGCAGATTTTTTTTAACTATACAACGTTTTTTTGTTTTATTTTATTGTTTTCCTTTTTTTTTCTCTAGGCCACAGTTTAGGGTACGGATTTGTTAACTATCTTAACCCTAGTGATGCAGACAGAGCTATCAATACACTGAATGGACTAAGGCTACAGTCCAAAACTATCAAGGTAATGTGCAATAAGGTGTTCTACAATTCTCAAAGCAAAGATGTCATGTCATATAACTTCTCCTGTGGCTCCTGTGCTGTCCGCTAACTAGCTAGTGTATGTCAGCCCGAGGAAGTGATACTGCTTTCACAGCTCACTTATGCCCTATCTGACATGTCTGTTGAGTTTGACTTTAATTTTACTTATTTTATTTGACACATTCTGTTGTTTTCAATGTACGCCATGTATTTAATTCCCAGAAATTACCTTCTGATCAGTTTTATTTTTATTTTTTTGTTGCCGTAATGTTCCTTATGCTTCTGACTCCTCATTTTTGCTGAGATTGAAGCTGTAATATCTAGAACACACATATGTTTGCATAGAAGAAAAATACACACACAGAGCATTTAATAGCCTTTTTAAATTTGTGTTTTTAAGTATTCAAATGGATGAAGTTAATCCTGAGATTTCCCTTTTATGCATCACAGATAGTGTTAAATGTCCTCATTTTGATAGATCCAGTTGCTCTAAGTTTTTTAATAGAAATCATTTTTTATCATGAATGTATCCTACGAGTGTTTCTTATACCGTTGTTGGTTCTCGTCCAGGTTTCATATGCACGGCCCAGCTCTGATACTATAAAGGATGCCAACCTTTATATCAGCGGCCTGCCTAAGTCCATGACCCAAAAGGACGTGGAAGACATGTTCTCACGTTATGGACGCATCATTAACTCTCGGGTACTTGTTGATCAAGGTACAGGTACCACAGGTGAATGACTTCCTTTTCAAAAATAACCACACAAATGAATCATTTGCTGCCTGGGTACCAATACCAGCTGCAAGTGTTGTGCATGTAGTTGAATTTTTCACCGTCTGACCCCCCTCATGTTTAGGTTCGTCTCGTGGAGTTGCTTTTATCCGCTTTGACAAGAAGACCGAGGCGGAGGAGGCAGTCAAAAACCTAAACGGCCACAAACCCCCAGGAGCCTCAGAACCGATCACGGTGAAGTTTGCTGCCAATCCCAACCAGGTGAAGAACACGCAGCTCATTTCCCAACTCTACCACAACCAGAACAGGCGCTTCGGAGGACCGCTGCACCACCAGGCCCAGAGGTTCAGGTGAGGGATGCTCCCATCTAGTTGTGTACACGGTCCCAGGCAGCCCCTCGCCTCACTGGGGTTTAAACATGCTCTTTTGTACTTGAGTAAGAACTCCCAAGTAGGTCTATGTAACTACAGGCTTCATATCGTACTTGAAATTGTTGAAAATTTGAATTGAATCTTAAGGTCTGAAAAGTGCTTGAATTTCAGTTTAAGCACTTTGAAAGCGCTTTGTAATTATAACACTGTGATGTGATTTATTTATATTTAATACTAACTCTGCCAGGTTAAATGCCAACCCCGCTAATGAGACAGGTGACTGGCCAAGCTAGTAGGTTGTGGAGATCTGTTTTCAATTTTGACATTTGGTATTAGAGCTGCCATTTTGGATCTGATCATGAAAAACTCCTGTGAGGGTGAAAGTACGTGGCCTTTGTCAGCAGACGATGTGAGTTGCACATGCGCGCAAGCATTTAGCTCCATCAGCCATATTTTACGACTTGATACAGCACCCTCGCTATGACAAACAAATCGCTATGGCGCTGCAGTTACCCTCCACTGCTCAGTTTCCCGCAGATTTATATCTTAGTTCTCAGGCTAAGTGCGATGCTGGCGGCTGAAAACGGTGCCTCAGGCTCAGCCGGTTCCTACACCCATAAGCGGTGTGTCAGTGTGACCCATCTGCCTAAGTAGGCATAGAAATTAACTCAAAATCATTTCTGATCGCTAAAAAGATGCTCCTTATATAGGTAAAGTCAAGTCTCTACTTTTATACAATTTGACTCATACTAATGTGATTTGTCCTAACGAGGTGCAGTAGCAAGTTGTAAAAGATGGCCGACAGAGATAAATGCTCATACGCATGTGTGACTCCCATCGTCTGCTGACAACCTTACCTCCAACATAAATGAGTTGAAGTTACTGAGTGTTTGTCATCTGCAGGTTCTCTCCCATGGGTGTCGACCACATGGGTGGAATGGGCGGGGTCGGTGTCCCTGGGAACTCCACCTCTGGCTGGTGCATCTTCATCTACAACCTGGGCCAAGACGCAGACGAGAGCGTCCTCTGGCAGATGTTCGGGCCGTTCGGCGCCGTCACAAACGTCAAGGTGATCCGCGACTTCAACACAAACAAGTGCAAGGGCTTCGGCTTCGTCACCATGACAAACTACGAGGAGGCGGCCATGGCCATCGCCAGCCTCAACGGCTACCGGCTCGGAGACAAGATCCTGCAAGTGTCCTTCAAGACCAGCAAGGGGCACAAGTAGACACCCGGACAATCAAGAGTTAAATGGTGGGGAAACAACCAGCGCCGGGCTTTTATCGCAGAAGTAGAAGTTTGCAAAGTGCAGCGCTATCAGTTTGGGGTTTAGTGTATTCTGAGTTCAATGAGATGTTCAATCTTCTGCACCTTTGTACTTGTCTAAAACCGTGTATAGACACAATCTTTTTTTTGTAATTTTTTTTTTTTTTTTTTTCCCATGCGTGGGGCTTGAGGACACTCAGTAGTTTTCATTTTTAGGGAGGGAACCGGGGAGAGGGCAAGAACCCAGTATAATTCCAGGCTAAGTTTGTTTTTTGTAAAATTAAGATAAAGTCCAAATGTATAGTTAAGAATGGGCAGTTTTGGCTGGCAAATGGATCTTTGTGCACTGAAAAGACAGATAGATGTGAGATGTTTTTAAAGTCAGATATTTTATGGGAACTTAAATTACAAACACGTGGTCAATGATCCTTTTCACGTAGAAGTAGACACCTTTAAGCGATCATTTAGAAACGTAGACCTACAGAACCACATGCTGTCTCGAGTCAGTCTTAGCGTAAAACACTTTAAATGAGTGTGTTTTCATTGAATATCAGTCTTTTTGATGTGAATCTGTGACGTTACTCACCTTCTACCAGTTTAAAACCTCCAGAGGGAAACTGTCACCCTTGTGTAAAGTGTTTTGTTTTTTTTTTTGTTTTTTTCTTTTTAATAGATAAAAGTTGTTTCCAAGGAGGGTGACCCCAGACAGTGAGTAGGGAGTTGAGACGGACCAAAGGCAGGGAGAATTTTGATCCAATACCCCGGAAGAGATGGATTTCTTTTTTTGTGTTCTGTAGAGGTACTCAAGTTCTGACTTTGACTGAGAGCAATTAGACTCTGGCTCAGTTTGCTGTTTTATTTTTGTTTCATTTTGAGTTCATTTTCATTTTGAGCAGTACTTTTTTTTTTTTTTTTTTTCTTATTAGAGGCTTAGGCATTTATTTGTTCCAGTGTAAGTTGCAAACTTGTTTTGAGTGCTTATCTCAAGTTTGGTTAAAAAATTAATCGCCTCTGTTAATGATTTCACTATAGTTTTCCTTTCTTTTGTTTTTTGGTTGTTTTCTCTTTGACCATAAACCATTAAATTTTATTTCATTTTGATCAAAACATTTTGTTTGGTTTGTTTCCTTTGTTCCTTTGCTTCGATTTGATTTGGAGTTTTGTTCTTTTGTTGGTTTTTATCCCCCTCACAGCAAATCATCAGTCCAGATAAAATGACCCCGGTGGACCTCCATAAATAGAAAAGACGGTTCCATATGGGCTGGAATATGCTGAAACTGAATTTGAATCATTTATATTTGAATTTCAGTAGCTAAACTTGAATAATTGCTTTAAAAAACTGAGTTTGAATTGCGTAATTAATTTTATTAAATTTGAATCGTATAGAAAACCTGAATCTGAATAGCAGAATTTGAAATTGTATTTATTAGTTTGGAACTGAAGTCCAATCAATGTGAAACTGAATGTAAAATGAAATTTTAACTTTCTCTGTATTTGATCCTCAGTGAAAATTCAACTATAGATTTTCAAATTCAGTGCTCACCATTAAATTTTGATTTACTGTGACAGACATCCAGAGAAATGAATTAAAATTGTGAATAACTGAATTTGAAAATTTAGTTGAATTTTCACTGAGGATCAGTTTCATGATTATTAAACTTCAGTTCCAAACTAATTCAATTGCAATAATAGAAATTTGAATTATGTGATTCAAATTCAGTTTTTTAAAGCAATTCAAGGTTAGTAACAAAATAAAAACAAATATTCAAATTAAACTACAAATTCAGTTTTTAAAGCAATTCAAGTTTAGTTATTGAAATTGAAATGTAAATTGAAATTAAACGGTATGAATTCAAATTACAATATTCAATTTTTTTTTTTTAAAGTAATCAAGTTTAGTAATTGAAACTCGAATATAAATGATTCAGATTGAAATACCAGTTGATTCAAATTCAGTTTTTTTAAAGCAATTAGAGTTTAGCAACTGAAATTCAGATATAAAGGATTCAGACTAAAAATACAAATAGTGCGATTCAAATTCAGTTTTTAAAGTAATTCAAGTTACTGGAATTCAAGTGTAAACTCTAATTGAACGATACCAATTCAGTTTTTTTTTTTAAAGCAGATATTCACTAAATCTGAACGGTTCAGATACTGGTGGCA
>JAPTGZ010000016.1:11247540-11259382 GCA_029814645.1 Fowleria isostigma | reverse complement strand
AGCTGGTCTGACTGCAGTGTGTTTGTTGTGAAGTCAGCATCTTTACACAGCTCGCATTTTATTGGCGAGCTGCGTAAAGCCTGTGAGCGCTTAAGCAATGCAGCATATATATATAGTACACCTGATTTATACCGGATGGCCCATTCAGCTTCAGTTTTGTTTTCACTACAGCAAAAAAAAGTGCTTGTTTGTACCATAAAGAAAACGCTATTCTTTACTGCAGTTTTTAAATGCAAAAAAGTGACATAAAACCTGTGGTATTTGCGGAATTCTTCACACCGACCTGTGAAACACCCGGACGTGAAAACCTCAACTAAGTCAACTGATCCGCTGACTGGACCTGAATTTCAGTGTTTGACTTTTTTGTTCCAAGCTCCTCCTTATCCTGGTGTTATCCTGACATCCTGCTAACAGACACAGGCAGTTAACAGCACTCGACATGAGATTTGTTTATTAAGTAAATGGATACCATCAATTATCAGTCAGAATCAGAAATGTGTTATTAATCCCCATGGGGAAATTAGTGTTACCATTTCTCATCACACAGTACAGCAGTAGGACATAAATAGGGATAAAGAAATCTAGGAATAAAATAAGGCAGGTAGTTAAAATAACAATAAAGAATCGGCGAAAGAATAAGCATAAGTGAGTAATAAACAATAAGTACCATACTAAGCACGATTTACAAGTGTGACGAGTTGAACAGTGTTGAGCAGATAATTGCACTTGAGCGTATTGAATATGTATAAGCACGCAGCAGATATTACACAGGAGTAATTGACCAGTCTAAAGCTTGTAGTTGCAGTAAATGTTTGTTTGCTACCATAGTCTTACTTTAGAATTGAGTTGATTTGTTTTTGAACATGAAACAAATAAGGCATATAAATAAACAACATTTAATATACTGTATGAATATGAAATTACATGTCCAAAAATGTGTAAGGTGAAGCAGATGTCCTTTGACGGTTAGTTGTTGCTATATAATGTGAAAATGTTGAAAAAGTGTTCCCCAAAGCCCAAAATTATGTCCTCAGCAGACGTTTGTGGACAACCTAAAGATATCAGATGAAGATTATATTCATTCATTTTTTTTCAATTGGTGATACAGTTAAGGAGACATAGTGGAAAAAGAGGGGAAAAAAAGCAACAAAAGACAAATGAAGCAAATAAATAAATGGACAAACATAATAAAAAATGATAACAATGACAACATCGTATTATAATGAAAAATATAATAAATGTAAAAAGCAACTAAACAATATAGATTGATTAGGGGCAACAGGGAAAAGGGGGAGAGTGAATGAGGGGGGCTGTGAGAGGGCAAAAAAATAATTGTAATAATGATAATGTAGTACCAAGAACACAACAATGTATAATAATAATAATATTAATCTAATTTTCCAGTATTACTGTAGTGGTGAAGACGGCCACAATAACTGCAAAAATGGGTTAAATAAATGTTTATTGTTGTATCAATTCCTATCAGGATGTATATTAATAAAATTGAATTAATATTCATAAATTAAACTAATGATAGTAATTTAGATTATGTTCATGTTTGTCGTTTTCTTAGATTAGCAATTCTTTGTGACAAAACTATCAAGGGTGAGTGTTATACCTTGCTGACATGTTTCGACTACGTCTGCAGTCTTTCTCAGATTGTCATCGATAAAAAAGAACAGATGACGCTCTGACGTAAAACACCCTTACTAGCTTTCGCAAAGAAGAATTGCTAATCTAAGATATGAGATGCAGTTTACTGTTTAGAGGAGGAAAAAACAAGAATATACTCAATTGTATGAGACTAGAATCACAATTCTGACTTTAATACAAAGAGCGAAAAATAAAAATAGTTGGCAATTAATTTATAGATACAGCTGTCATCCTTTTCTGTTACCACCTATAACTCAGTGCTTTTGTGCTTCTTGTGCAGGTTTCCTGGGACTTGCTGGACTGTATCTTCTGTTTGGATATGGAGCCTCGCTGCTGTGTAATCTGATTGGCTTCATCTACCCAGCATATTTCTCGTATGTATGAATTTTATTTACATAAATGAAGTACTTAATAGTAGTAGTAGTATAAATGTTTTACTTTGAAATGTCAGCAGAATATTCGTTACCTCTGCCAACGAGGTTCTGTATTCACCAGGGTTTGTCTGTCTGTTAGTAACATAACTCAAAAAGTTATGGATGGATTTTGATGCAATTTTCAGAAAATGTCCAAAATGGGAGAAGAAACCGGTGAATAGATTTTTAGGGTGGTCCGACATTTTAGTCCCGTCTGAATGCACAAATTGAGTCCAAATGGCACTAGTTACGGTCTCTCCCTTCTGGTCCATGTGGGTGTGGGCGGGACTACCTGTGTTTCACTGTGTGTGTGGGAGGGGGAGGGGCCAAGCACCCAGGCAGTGGCTCCGCTCAGCAAAACAGTCATGTAGAACTGTTTTGACCTAGATGGAGATCTGCATCTCCGAGTGCTTTTCTAGTTACTTATTATGTTAATAAATGTCAGCTACGATTTATCTGCGAGCCAGATGCAGTCATCAGAAGAGCCGCATCTGGCTCGTGAGCCATAGGTTCCTGACCCCTGCTCTAGTGGAAAGCGAAGGAATCCTGAAAATGTATATTTTTTATAATAAAATATATGAATGAATGTGAAATAAAATACAGTTTACTGTAATATAGTGCAAGTATAGTAATGCCCTTACTATAACACTTCTGTTTTGATCTCAGTCTGTCAAGTCCAGCTTTAAAGTAATCATATGCAGTTCAAGCTGAACTGTCATTTCAAATGCCACGTTTCCACTATGTGGTCACAACTCGACTTGACTTGGCCTTTTTGTGTTTCCATTATGTAAAAGAACCTGGAATCTGATACCGGGTACTGCTTTTGTAGTATCTGTTTAGCTGAGGTTCCAAAACGGGTGAAGAGATACTAAAATATCAAGTGTTAAAACTGCAGACCACTGATTGGTCATTAGCAGTAGGCTGATCCATGATGACTGCACGCAAAAGACACGGTCGAGGAGGTTCAGACATTTCTGTCTTTTGTGGCCACTGAAAAGATTGAGCGTGAGCTCAACAGGGAAACACACAACAAGCAAACTTGACAGCAACTCTCACAGAAGTTACTTGCAGCGTCGCTATGACAACCAGGTACTCTAAAGACGGTAGTATCATGTGATGAAAATGGTCTCCAGGAATAGCACCTGGTACCTGAGTTGAGTCGAGACGGTACCACATAGTGGAAACGTGGCATAAATGGTAAGCAGAAGTAGTTAAAACATTGACTCCAAATGGGATCTACTAGAACTCAGTATTGAACTGAGTACTATTCCTAGTGGCTGTTCCATCAGCACCAACAGACTCTACTGCAGCTGCTCAGATGCAAAACAACAGTAAGGAAACATTACTAATGTTAAATTCTGAGTCGATGAAGCAGGACTGAAAAGGAGCCCCAGGGCTGCAGTGTTTGTGTTTTTAGTGATGAATGTTGTCATCTCAAGCTGCATCATCAAACCAAACGTTCAGTGCCGGTCTGAGTGCTCTCTGTCTGTCTGTCTGTCTGTCTGTATGGTGTAGCCTACATGGCAACAGTTAACGATAAATACATCATCACTTCAGTTCTAGTGAGGAATGAATGTGTCTCCCATGTGTATTATATGAAGCTGAACAGGAGAGGCCTCTGCAGCTGCATTTTACCCTCAGACTGTTGGAAATATACCATACCACTGGTGTTTAAACTGCAGTTTGGTCAACATTTGTGGTTTTACTGTTGGTGTGCTGTTTTGCTAAGGTCATGAGTGAGTCCTGTTGTCTGGTCTGTCCGTTCAGCATCAAGGCCATCGAGAGCAATGCAAAGGAGGATGACACACAGTGGCTGACCTACTGGGTCGTCTATGGACTCTTCAGCATCGCTGAATCCTTCTCTGACATCTTCCTCTTCTGGTTCCCATTTTACTACGCGAGCAAGGTAGTGTGACCTTTGGGGTTGAAGAATTTGATATTTAGAGTCTGATACTTTTTTTTCTTCGATTTTCATTATTATTCTCTGCAGTTTCTCAATTCAATCCTGCTGTAGCAGTTTCACAGTGGTTTCTCACTGTGAAACCACAGTCTCAGCACATTGAATCATATTAGGATGGATGTGTCTGTTGTAATGTTTAAACAGTACCCTCTTGTGGAGAATTTGTGTAATTACATGGAAACCTAAAATACAGTATCTCCTTCAAATGATGTCACGTAATCATTGCAAGGGGGTTTGTATTTATATTGAAAAAGGTAAAAAAAAAAAAAATCCAAAAAGCACTCATAATGAAAATACTGTTTATCTGTGTGCACATTATTAATCACCCCACACTTTAACATTCCTGTAGGTTGAATCATGTACAAATGTGTTCTCTCAGAATAAAGAAAACATGGAGAAACATCATAATTGATTATCGTCTTAAATTTTGGAAAATGTAAGTAAACATGTTCACTAAGAACCTAAAGATGATACAAGATAAAGAAAAAAACAGCAAAAAGCCAAACTTTTTTCACTGATTGGCATGGTTAGTCAATATTGAGCATAACATTACCTCGGGTTAACCTTGGACCCAACAAAAACACATAAAACCACTTTAAAAGACAGTAAATTTTAATGTGCAAAATTTTAAACAAATCAGACCTTTTTTTGACCCTCTATGCTGCTAATTTGTTTTTACATTCTTATGATTGTGTCTCACATTGAATACTGCATAAATTCCTGGTCACTTGCTTTTGGCCCAATGCTCAAACCTATAGAATCTCTTTAAAAAACATTTAGTTTCCACCACTGCATTGCTTTAGATGAATATAATTTTTTAAATTTTAATAAGTTTGTGAAGTTCAAAAATGCTTGCCTGATATTCAAAGTCTTGCATGGACTGGCCCCTCCTCCTTTGACAGATTTGATCAAATCCCAGTTTGTCAGTGGGAGGGGCCACGCAGGTGCACAACTGTTGGACAGACTAGGCTCTCAGTCACTGGGACTGAATATTGGAATAGTTTACCAGTCAATATTATTAGACTCACAGTCATATGCCTCCTTCAAATCACAACTTAGACAGTGAACAAGACTGCATCAGGTTCCATCAGTAGATCGTCCTCATTGTGATTTGTGTGTTTTTATGATGGTTTGTCTTTTGTCACTTGTCATCTGCTTAGGGACCACAGATGGAAGTTAGCGCTGTCACTAATATTCTGGCATATTTACAGCTGGGTGCTTCTGTGAAACTGGTTCTAAAAACAGGACAGAGGAGCTAAAAATTCACCCCAAATGTAGAATAATGTTATGAAGCAAGTTTGGAAGCACTTTGGGTCGATTGTAAAAATAAATATTTACTGAGATAAAAGAGAAATTATTTTTCAGGTAAAACACATTTTAAATATTTTTTAATGCTATTTTTAATACAAAAATCCATGTGTAACATGAATGAGACAGGAATGAGACTGAAATTCATGAACACATGAATCCACATGTGTGGATTAGAAAAAACACTTCAAACAGCGTCTATATTTATAGTGTATATAAGACCATTTATAGACATGTTTTTAAGAGCAAATGCACTGACAGCTAGGTAGGTTTATTTTGTCTCAATTTTAGTCCTATTTTTTGGCCCCAATATTTGATTAAGAATTAATTTTTGGGATGGCTCAGAGCAAGAATATATATATTTTTTTCATTTATCAGAGGTCATCATTAGGTACATCCTAGAGGGAAATAACCTACATTTCTCTTTAATTATTGGATCTAAAAAGCTGGCAAAGTGCCAGATACCAAAATAAACCCAGTTTCATATAAGCACCCAGCTGCAATTATTGTAGATGTGTATTAATATGCACTGTCCCAAATGAACGAATAAGATATTTTCTCCCTTTGAACAAACTGATTCTCATTCTTTTAGACTTCGAAGATGTACTGAAAATCAAATCCAGAGCATCGAGTCTGAGCAGTGTCCTGTGTTCTCTCCTCAGTGCATGTTCCTGATCTGGTGTATGGCTCCGGTGACATGGAACGGCTCCGACATCTTGTACAAGCGCGTGATCAGGCCATTTTTCTTGAAACACCAGAGTACCATGGACAATATGGTCAGCGACCTTAGCGCCAAGGCCAAGACCCTGACTGACACTGTGGCAAAAGAGGGTGAGATTTCAATATACATGCAAGCGCAACCACTTTCACGTAGTGTGCAACGAAAGTCGGATGTTTACATACAGATAATCTAAATGCACCAAACTCATCTGTTTTTAACATGTATTACTCTGTTACTTCAGTTAACCAACTACTTATTTACTGAATTTAGAGGCTTTTTTTTTTTTGCTTATTTTCTAGCAGCTTGTGTGTGATTCTCAGAGGGTCAAACTCTAGATGCACTATTCATATTTTGGAAGTATTGTGTAATTTGAATCGATATCCGTACAATGCTCCGCAGGAACATTGGCCCGTTCCTTTTGGCAGAACTCGTGCAGCTGAGTCAGGTTTGTGGGCCTTCATGCATAGACCAGTTTTTTTCAGTTCAGTCCACAAATGTTCTGTTGGATCAGATTCAGGACTTTGTGAAATGTTGACTCCGTTGGCCGTTTTCCACTTGAATGAGGTGCTGGCCATCGTTGTCCAGTTCAGAGCTCCGTGTTCCGTCCAAAGCTTAGCCTCCTGACTCATGCCTTTAGATGACATTTCACAACATGCCTACGATCTGTCGCTCTGCACCAGAACGACTCCACATCATGATGCTCCTCCCTTGACTCGGGTGGAGTTCTTTGGGCTGTAAGTCTTTCCTTCTTCCTTAAATTACATTAATCATTATGAACACACAGTGGACCAAACTTTAAATCTTCAGAAAAGAGCACTGTAGCACTGCATTATGTAACAACGGTGCAATGTGTAATAATGTAATGATTTTTTACCTCTTTACATAATAACGCCACATTTTATAATACAATTCTTGAATACATTTTATAATAAACTTTTCTGCATTTTGTAATAACTAAATACATATTGCAACAGTTATTACAAAATATAGGTGTAGTCCTTTTTAAAAGAAATATAATAATTTGGTGCATTATGTAGTAAACCATCAAAACTGATGCCCTAATTGGAAAATCATACCAGCAAAACAACATTAAGGATTCTAGCTTAATTAGAATTTATTTAAAAAAAAAAAGTAATGGGATTTTTTATTGGTTATACCAAAATCAAATGTAAGTATTCATTGTAATGGGGAGTGTGTTCATAAGCTACATACGAAAGCTGCACTAGATAATACTGACAAACTTACTGATGCACTGAAATTTAGGAGAAACGATATGTATTTATTATGTAGTTATTACAAAATGCGTAAAAAAGTTTTGCCAAATGTGTTATTACATAATGAGATAAAAAAAAATCACATTAGTACATATTGCACCATTATAACATAATGCGGCACTACAAGCATTATGAATATTATTGTTTGTGAATATTTTGCTGAAACATTCATCTTAGCCTTTATTTCTGGGATGTACTCGTTGTATTCATGCACTAAATGAACCATCCTCAGACTGAACTATTAGTTTACAAAATAATACAATATAGTCCTCCCTCCTCCTTCATGGTATATTTTATAAAGTCATCGTTTGTTTTAGAGACAGACAGATTAATGTGTTAGATAAAAGGACATTTTATAATGTCAACTCTGGGAGTAGCTAATGGCTAGTATTTGTGCTCTCAACTGGGATTATTGACTTTGGAAGGAAGCAATGTGTCAAAAATAATTGCAACTTGTCTGCCTATTTACGATTATTTAATTCTTTTTTACGGTTTCCATTTTTTTTTTATTCAATTGGGGATTTATTGGAGTGTTTATTTGTGTATTTATTGCTTTGAGTTGGATTTGAAGTAAGACTTCAATGGTACGTGTCGAACATTGTTGCCTACCAACAGTGTTGAATGTCTTTTATGTGGATCATATCGGCCAATTAATCAGCCTTCAGTTTTTATCTGATCCAAACATTTGTGTCTAGAGGTTAACGATGAGTCGATTAGTGGACTTCTGTCGGGATCTTTTACATGTTTATAGGAGGTATTGATGCCTTATTTGCCTTTGTGCATTGATGTATGTAAATGTATGTCTGTGTCTCCATGTATGTATGTATGTATTCTAACTGTAGTGACTCATAGGTAAGTGTTCCATGTATTGACTGTTTATGTGCACTTTATCATGTTCATGTATGTAAATCATTTTATGAAATCTGTTACATGAAGAATGTCAAGCCCTGAAATTCTCCTTCACATTCCCTTGTAAATAATGTTTTGCCTTTTTTTTTTTTTTTTTTTTTTTAAATATATATACTTCTAAATAAATTGATTTTAAAAGCAGTTCTATTTTTGTCTCATCTGACCTGAGAACATCCCATAAAAGGTAAGTGTAATCATTTGAAAACCTTAGACTTTCTTTTTTATTATTCATGGTTTCAGAGTTATGGCATCCTACGGTAGGAGCAGCCTTTCAGATTCTGAGGACGCAGTGCTGTCTTTACCAATGATGGACATATTTTTGGACCGTTTACCTCTTCCTTTCCTCTCTTCCTGGGATTCTTTTGAACCTCTCGCACATGAATGCGTTCAGCTTTGGGAGTCAGTGCATGTTTCCTTCCTTCATTAATGGTTTTTTGGACATGTGGCCTGTATAGTTTACCTGTTTTTTTTTTGTTTTTTTAAAATCTCCTTCCTTCCATCCTTCCTTCCTTCCTTCCGTCCTTTCTTTCAACTGCTTTGTTGTCAAGAGGGTCGCGGGGGGCGGAGCCTGTCCCAGCTGCCTATGGGTGAAGGTGGGGTTCACCCTGGACATGTTGCCAGTTTTTGGCGAGGGCCGATGTACAGAAACGAGTAATCAATCACTCCCATGTTCGCACCAATGGGCAATTTTTAGATTAACCAATGAACCTACTACATTTCTTTCTTTTTAATGAATGTTTCTCACAAGCAGTAATTGTTTCGTCTCCCCGAGGCCTTGGTTAATTATTACATTTCCCACAGTGACGACAAAAAAAAAGAAGGTAAATAGACTGCACTGACATTGCAGTTTTCTACATCTTCATGGTGCCCAAAGCGCTTAAAAAGCCACATATTCACCCATTCATGCACACATACACAAATGGACAGCTGCCCAAAAGGACAAAGCCTGACTTAAATCTACGTAACTAACCCAATCACTGGGCAACAAGAATGTGTTTGTGCAATCTGGTGTGTAGATGAGTTTAAATGATTCCAACCAGACAAAAGGTCATCACAGTATATGGGGATATTTTACATGTATTGACTGTGACCGTTGATAAGCAACTAGAATCACAATTCCATTTGTATGGACAATAATCTGATAATGTCCATAAAAATCTGACCTTTAGTAAAATATGAGTGGAGAATGAGGTGCACCTCAACCTACTCTGCCTCTAAATGTATTTTCTCAGAATAATAGAAACTGTTTAGTCAATAACATGGCTGTCATGCTTTGTTCCCTCCACTACCTGCACATTACTGTTTTGAGTTCCTCTGATTAAGTCAAAGGACAACAACCTCTATTCTGCAGTAACACGCTGAGAAAAAACAAAACAAAACCATATATTGTTTAAGAGGAAGGACCACGTCAGAGTTTGTAAGATTTGTCCTCAAGTCCCAAATCAAGACTGTCGAGTACCAAGTCCTAAACTTTGAATTTTAAGTCCTTTGAGTATTTTTAACAGTAACAATACATTACATCTTCATTTATTTATCAAAACATTTGATAATATAAATGAACTAACACTATGTATAAAATGTACAAAAACATTGTGAACATAAGCTGTAGGACATGTTCTGCTAAACTAAACTTAGCATTAGCTCTACTTACTGTTCTTTGTGGCGAATGGAGTTGGAGGTTTTCCTGTCATCGTCCATTATCTTTTTTTCTTCATATTTTGCATATTGCAATTCATCTTTTGTTAACTACTTCACATTTTTGTAGTAATTTTTTTTTTCCAGAGTTTGCTGTTACCATAGCTCCTCCTTGATTAGTTTGATTGGCTGCTGACAGGTCACATGCACACCGAGGCAGACGGGCGCAGTGAGGGCGGTATGAGATGACTTGATTAGTAAATGTTTTATATCACACACTTGTTAATCTTAGTTTTGGGTAACATATCAAGTCTTTTCAAGTCATAAGGCTGAAGTCCAAGTGAAGTCACAAGGCATTGGTGTTCAAGTCCAATTCGAGTTGCAAGTCTTTTTATGTTTTGTCAAGTTGAGTCTGACGTCATCAAATGAATGACTGGAGTCTGACTCGTCCAAGTCAAGTGATTCACATCCACATCTCTGTTGCTTTGTATCGTATCACAATCACAATAGTAATCTCAGTTTCCAATGTCATCAATTTTCTGAATCCTCCCTGAAACTGAACATGGTGTATGTAAATATTTGATCCTCTGTGAAAATGGTCAAATCAATCAAATTGATAAATTCTATTATTCTAATGTCAGAATAAAGTTAAAGAAGGAATGTTGAAATTAGGTTAATAGCTTGGATTTTGTTTTTAAAGCCCTCACTGGTCTTTTACCTCCCTATCTTAATTCTTTAATATCTTTTAATGCAACACCACACCTGCGCAAATGACTGGATCACATTGCAGGTTCCTTCAGTTTGTACTGAACTGAGAAAATCCAGCTTTTCTTAGAGTGCACCTGCAACCTTTACAAAACCATCTGAAATTTACCACACTTTTATCACTAGGACATTTTAAATGCATAATTGCATCTTATTTTACCTCCAGCTGCTCCTGTTTTTAAGTAGACTTCTCTGTTTTTAACTTAATATCTCCACTTCATTTTTAAATATTATTTATCTTATTTATTACCTCCACCAAGGAGGTTGTTTTTGCTGGCGTTTGTCAGCTACTTTACGCAAAAAATACTGGACAGATTTTGATGAAACTTTCAGGACATGATGGAAATGACGCAAGGAATAATCGATTAGATTTTGGGAGCGATCCGACATTTTACTCATGTCCAGATGCACTAAATCGGTTTGAATGTCTCTCCTCTCCTCCATGTGGGTGTGGGCGGGGCTACCTGCGCTTCAGTTAGCGATATGTGAGGAAGGGGGAGGGGCCAGGTACGGGGCAGTCTGTCTATTAGCAACTGTACGCTAAAACTACTGAACAGATTTTGAGGAAATTCCAGGATTTTTTTTAAAGGATTATTTAACATTAGGAGATAGGACCATTTTTTGTCTTTGTGCATAAAATTCCACAAAAAAAAACAAACAAAAAAAAAAACAGGGCACTGATACAAATAAATGTAGAATTATTGCTTTGGTGTGAGTCACAATATAAGGGGAACTATCATGCTTGGCGGAGGTCTACGCTCTCCGAGTGCTTTTCTAATTATCTTTATTTCATTTTATTTATTTATTGTATTTCTGATATGATCATTGTATGTTTGAGATGTTTTGTGTTTTAAATCTCAGTGCATCTTACCTCCAGATGTTCCCATTTTTAAGTAGACTTCTCTGTTTTTAACATCACTGTCACTCTTACTTTGTGGTACGTTCAGTATATGTTTTAAATGTTCTGTGCTTTGTCTCTATATTGTAAATGAGGCTGTTTCCTCATATCTCCGAGTTTACCTCTGAGCCTTCCCCCATCCAACTGTCATGTGTCCTTCTTATCATTTTCTGTGCTTATGCTTAATGACATGTTTATATCTGTCTGTCTGTCTGTCTTTTTTTCTACATTAATGATCCTCATGTTTTTACTTTTCTTCCTCTTTAATTGGTCAGTACACATCCTGTAACCCCCTGTGACTGTTGT
>JAPTGZ010000016.1:10320354-10333993 GCA_029814645.1 Fowleria isostigma | reverse complement strand
ACTTTTTTCTCTCAAACTGTCTCGGTACACATCCTGTACTCCCCTGTGATTGTTGTGCTCTTGGAGTGTACTGTATGAAATTTCTTTGCTCTGTTGCTTGCGTAACGTGCAATGATGACAATAAAGCCTTATTCTATTCTATTCTATTCTATTATATTATATTATATTATATTATATTATATTATATTCTAATATTTCTACACACCCATTCATTAGAGACATGTGTAGACCTTTAACACCTTAATTGGCTGTTCTAATTATGATTTCAATGCATTTATTGAGATTTCCATAATTTTTTTTTTGCTAGCAACGGTAGACACTAATTCCTTAATTCATTGATTACGTGTCTACAACACGCTAATTCCGACTCAGTTTTAAAAGTGTCTAAAGCATATTTAGACTGACTTTTTTGACACAATACTGTAATAAAACTGTGTCTCAAATGATAGAAGATAAATGATGCTTAAGCTCACCTTTCTCGGCCTAGATTGGTCTGGTTTCCCAGGTTCACCTAGCAGACATGAGAATGACTGTGGTAAAGTTTTTATCAGAAGTGGTTCTTGCTGGTTCTTCTTCTCTGTCCTCTTCCAGGTCAGACTCTGACTCAGACCTATGAGGATGAAGGACACAGTTGTTGCCATTATTAATTATAATTACAATTTCCAAAAACTTTTGTTGTCACTTGACAAGCATACTGTATCTTGAAAACTGCAAAGATGGCTGAACAGCACAGTCAACATCCTGGAGGGGGCGGGGTGTGAAGTGGCTCATTGTATTTAAAGGGCCAGCATTCAAAACCACCTGTGCACTATTATTACTCAGAAATGGACCTAAGGATAGACCTGTGGAGTTGAATTAATGAAGAATTCACACCCAAACATAGCATTTACAGTTTATATAGATGACAAGAAAATTTTTAAAATGCAAAATTCCATTTTAAAAAAGCAAAATATCACTCCTTTAATGTCCACTGTAATTTGGTGTTGGTAACTTCACAAAATTTGGTTGTTACAGTGACAAAGAATTCACATTAGTTATGTTCACTGAAGCATTAACGTCTTTATTTTGAAACCTACAGCTGTGTTCGACTTAGACTTGGATTTGGCAAAGAGAACAGTGACCGTGACTCTCAGCAATTGGTCTAATTCAGACAGTCATGTGAGTGGTCAGGAGGTGGTCCACATGTGATGAACCAGCATTATACAAAAACATTTGTGTAGTGGGCCTTTTGATCAGTTTTATTTATAGATTTCAATGACCAGTATATTCAACATGTTTTCTATTTTTCTGGGCTTTTCTAGCGGCTGTTGAGGGACAGTGTCCAGCTGCAGGAGCGTTTCAGTCTTCTGCAGGTCAAGGGGGACCTGCTGGACTCTGTGTTTGGCCCTGAACGGTCCGATGGCCTACAGGGCGAGCTGAGCGCTGCCATCAGGAACAGGGAGCTGCTGCACGCTCAGCTGCTGCAGAGGAAAAGCAGACTGCAGGTAAGAGGAGCATGTGCACGGCATACAAGCATCAGTGGACTGTGAAAGGCTAGCAACATTAAAGCACCGACATGAAGGGTCTATGATGTCATAAAACTGTATCTAGGGTTCCTGCAGAGTCTTAAAAAGTCTTAAACATCTTGAATTTACAAATCTGCATTTAATACCTTAAAAAAGTCCTTAACAGGTATTGAATTTGATATGGTAGGCCTTAAGTTATGTTGCCTTAAACTTATTCACTGTATTGTGTTTAAACGTGTCCATTACTTTTTGGAATTAATCCAAGTATTGTTGACCAACGTAACAGGTGCCAGGCCTCTCCCTGTAATTTAACCCTTCTGGGTTTTTTTTTTTCCTGTCCCAGGTTACTGAAATTTTTGGATGATGACTCTTATGATCATGACTAAGATTCTGGGGACAAATATCACTACTTGTCCTTTTATTGTGACATTTGGGCTCTCTGTTGACTCGTGTTTAAACCAAATGGAGTCAGATATAATCGCTTTTACAATCCTCCTTGCAAGACTTCATATCTTATCTTCATGGAAATCTCCTAAACCCCCGTCTATTTCACTTTGGCTTAGGGATGTTATGTTCTTCCTTAAATTAGAAAAGATTAGACTTTCACTGCAGGGTTCCTCGACTAAATTTCTTAATAAATCTTTTTGGATTACTTTTAATCTTTACAAACACTGCCCTCAGATTGATCTCTCACACCATCACCCAACTCTGTTTGTTTAGGTGTTGTTTTTTGTCTTAATTCATTCTGTCTGAGTAGGAACATTTATCTACAAACTGTGTCTACTTCTTTTTATTTATTTATGTGTTTTCTATTTTTTTTATGTATATTATATTTTATTGCTCAAAAAAGATTAATACGTGCGTCTGTTAAATGTCCAAGCTGCAAAGAAAGTAATGATAGTCGACTCAGTTCAAACCCAAAAATTTATATTGAAATTAGGAAGCAATTATTGAGAACTTTGCAACCCTCACTGAGAAATGATCCCAGAACATTCAGCCCAACACATGTACAGCCATTAATTTAACTCAGAATGGTGGGATTCAAGGCATTGCAGTAAATAAATACATTTTCCTAAGTTCTAGGAGTCGCAAATTTTTGCAAGTATGGCCATGAAATGGTCAATAAAATCTGTTCTAAGTGGTCTTAAAAGTCTGACATTTACCTCAAAGGAATCCCGTGTGTCCCTCCCACTGTGACTTGATATCCTAAGAGAGTCCAACTTTTAAAACAAGTAGCAAAACTGTGACTTTCTCTGACAATATTCTATTTCTCTAAATGTTCTTATAGTCCAAATGCAGCTTACTGTGTTGTACATGAAAAAATAAACTATGTTTTACAATCTTTTAATTGATTAAAGAAATGGTGTAGGTTAATTTCCCCTGATCCCAAATAAAATTTTGAGCTGTTTGTTGGATCCGAGTTAAACATATACACCATATTTAACTAGTGTCCATAATGGTATTATTAAAAAAAAAAAAAAGCTGTGGTGAGAAGTACCTTAATCAGTTTTTGTTTTTTTGTCTCAGTTTTCTTTTTATTTCATGGGTCACATGCTTGTACACACAACAGTTCACCATTTTAAGCCATTTATCTTAAAATTACAACTTAACTCCACATTTATATATCTGTGACTCCACAGACAATACATTTAAGAATGATTAATTAATTGGTCCTCCGTCAACAATACAAGCAATGCAGTCCATATAATATAAAATAAAGAAATAAACTCCCTAGAACAGGAACGCTAGGGTGCATGTTTGTGATATTAAAAAAGAAAAATAGTAATATTAAAAGAAAGAAACATTGATACAAAAGGGTTACAAAGAAAATAGGGTGTGAAATGGACGTAAGACATGGTCTTATATACATGGTGGATGAACTGGTGTGACATATCTAATCCATCTTTCCAAAAACAGTCCTTGTTGTAGATATTCTTTCTATCTTAAAAAATTCATAAATGATGTCAATCCACTCCTCCACTGTAGATTTTTCTAGTTTTAGCCACTTTCTAGTTATGGCTTTCCTACAAGCAACACTTAAGATCTGAAATAAATATTTGTCATCATTTGAGACATTTCTAAATATAATGACACAAATTTTAACGGAATGTTGGTCTGGAACGCTGCAAAATTTTATAGACCTCCTGCCAGTTAATTGGTGTTTTAAACTGATTATTTTGGTAAATCTGAACAAACAGAATTAAGTCACTTTGAGGAAAAAAAAAAAACCTACACAAGATAAAAAGCCCGTAGCTGTTTGGTTTTGTACACCAGGTTCCACAGTCTTTTTATGCTCACCCATTCTTAAGTCTGTGTCAGTGCTGTGTGGCACAAAATACTCTTGTGAGGTAATGATGAATTGTCTCTGACAATTTAGCAACTTTCAGAATCTGACAATCCTACCAACAGACAGGAATCAGGGTTGGAACTCCACAGTTTTTGTTTCCTGTTTCTTACACTGCAACGATTTCTGCCTCTTTTCATGTAATCAGCTATCCGGAACACTGTGAATCCCCTTCTTAAGAGGCTTAGTGAAAATGTGGTTTTCCACTAAACTGAAACAATATTATGTCCTTCCCCTCTGCAGCAGCTGGATCTCTGAACCCCTAAATGGCTTGCCTTTTCAAACCTTTCTGAAAGAACATCAAATGGTCAATATTTGTGGCTTACAAGAAAAATTGCAGTGTCCGACCTGTGAATGAAAGCATCAAAATGGTACTTTTATTTGCAGCCTCCTCAAGGGGAATTCAGGTCTTTTGTTTTTTTTTTTTAACTTTTCACAAAGCACCAAAACCCCTTCATTATTTGAGATAATACAGACACGATCTTTCATTGTGGTGGAAGAACATTTACAAAATGAGCTGCATTGATAGATATGAGGCCGTAGTGGAGGGCTGTGGAACACAGGAAGAACATGGTGTATTTAACACTGTAGATGTACACTAACTAACAAGTGAGATTTAAGTATCAAGTGTTTTTATGTGGATACAATATGATTAAAATATGATAGACAGGAGTTGTCATCACCATTTTAAAGGTTTTCCCCTTAGATTTGGTGAGGGCTTGGGTACTGTGATGGCTTTTGTTTTTTTTATTTGAGCAATACCCATGTTTCTAAAACTATATTACCACAGTATGCAAAACAATAACAAAAAAGAAATGTAAAACAAATCTGGTCACTAATGAAGCCAACACAGAATTCCAAATTCACAAGTAATAGATGACCTCCCACTTTTCTATTTTTGGTGATGTGTTATCTTCTTTTTCTACAGAATGTTGGAGGAGTCTTATGCTGTCATGCAATGGCAGGAAAACCCTAATTAACATTAAATACCATGGTGATTATTATAAACGATTGACAGCAGTGTTTAGAGGTCAGCTGCAAATAGCAGGTAAAAATAACACAGCCTCGAGGTTTTGTCGGATTCACTGAAAGGAGGTAAAAACCGCACACAATGTTATAATTAGGTTTTGTACGATCTTAACCTTGTAAGCATTACATCAGTTTGATCTACATGAAGAAGGCAGAGGGTTTTAAATACTCTACTTTATATTGCAACTGATGACTACATCTAATTTCATTGCAGAGGAGGTGAAAGAGGAGCACATACAGTCCAGGCAGATCTCGGACCTCCTTAGAACTAAGACTAATGACACTCTCTCTGTCTCTCTTAGGGCTTAATCTCAAGAACCAAGGACTTTGGTGATACCTATGAGCTGATTCGCTCCAAGCTGGCCAGTCTCCGAGACCGACTGGTAGCAGCTGACGTCCTCCAGCCTGATATACTGGCCAAGAAGAGCCAGTCAGACCAGTTCAGAGTGAGTTTAATCTTAGGCCGGACCAGAGCCAGGCCTGGGTTCCAGTGTAAACATTCAGTTACAGTTGTATGGAATAGGATTTGTGTGCAGCATGAGACCTTAAGCAACTCACTCATTCATCTTCTGAACCACTTTGTCAAGAATAGAGGTCGACCAATATGGATTTTTCTAAGGCCAATGCCAATTTTTAAAAAATTTGGTCAGCCAATGGCCAATATTTAAGGCCTATTTTGTGTTATTTTTTATATTTTTTATTTTAATTAATTCATTTTATTTGTAGAGCCCAGTGTCACAACAAGGTTGTCTCACAGGGTTTTACAGACTTTGCTGAATGTGAAACTAAACAACAGTTAAATAAACAGTCAGTGAAGCAGATGGATGAATGTCTCAGGTATCCCTCGTCCTTAGACCCTCCTTCTTGGGAAGGAACAACTTCAAAACCCAGTAGGAAAGGAGAAACTGCAGGGAAAACCACAGTGAAGGAGAGAGCCACTCCCATGGACAGACAGGCTGTAGATGAACCAGGACTGACAGACATCCATCTGATGATGTCGTTTCAGTCTGTAAGGATGCAGTAGGGTGGGGGCACATTGACCACTTTGATTTTAAGCACATTGACAGTAAAATACAATTGAAACACTCAATTAAGATTTTTATGCACCAATATAAATTAAATTATTATTACATGTACACATTGTACTCTGTTAACATTTATTGAACCTCAAGTGCTGCCCACACAGGTTCCTGATCTTATAACATTTTTACTACTGATCAAATATTGGCTCTCAAACAAAAAGAAAATTAGGCTGATATTTTAAAAAACGTATATATCAGTCTACCTGTAATCGAGAGGGTCGGGGGGGTGCTATCCAAGCTGCCATTGGGTGAAGGTGGGTCCACCCTGGATGTGTCACCAGTTCATCACAGGGCTGACATATAGAAATGAAAAACCAATCACATACATCTAAGGGGAATTTAAATTACTCAATTAAGCTGAAGTATCTGGAGAGAACATGGAAACTCCACACAGAAAGGTTAAATTAGGCTGGTGTTGGGATTAACCCCAAGACCTTCAGGCTGTGAGGTGACAATGCTAACCACGCCATGCAGTACATACGGAACAGATATGGGTTGTCAATGGAATCTCTGTCACACCAACCAAAAACAGTAGTTTTTGGCAGGATCCATTAACAATATAAACGTTGGTTGGCCAGCCACTTGTTTTTCTCAATAAGAAATTCATCTGGAGTCGCAGGGCTTGATTCCAAATATGACGGCGGGACTAACAGGTGAGGAGTAAACCACACAGATAAGACTGACTTGACGCATTTGTCAGAGAAACTTAATAATACAGGGTGTAATCTGTAATTCAATCCTTATTTTTGAATCACCTGAACAAGCGACAACAGTTGTAAAGAGATTTGCAGACTTTGAAATAGGGATGCAAATTATTGATTAAATCGTTAATCATTAGCTGGTTGACCGTATTGATCAATTAACGATCAATCGATAAGCAGTGATTTTCCTGAGAATATGAATTTCTCTTTCAATAGGGTCTATAAGAATAAAAGCTAAATATTGTTTATATAATTCATGAAAAACCATGTCATATTCCTTACTGATTGATTTATTGAACAATTATTGATACTGTCCAGACAATGACATCTATGGAGTAGAACTAAATAACCTCTGCAGAGAAATTAAATAAATGGATCTGAAGAGGACCGTTTAGAAGAAATGGGTATTTCTGACTTTGCATCTCTACCCAACACCATGAAGCCAGATTTCAGCACAGAGGAGGTGAATTTACATGGGGCAGGGGGGAGAGGAGTCCTGGGGTGGGAGGTTGTGGTGCGCTCTGTATCGCAGGAGGTGGAAACCGAAAGTGAAACTTCTCCAGCTTTGGACGTTCGATGCCGGCTTCTCTGCCTCTGTTACACAGCAGACCTAACATTCACAACTGCTAATCGCAGCATGTGGGACAAACAGACGGGCTGATCTGTGTTTGGCTCCGCCCCTAAAGCCATTCTTTCCCATCAATTCCATGATCTGGTTTGATGACCCGCTATCTCTCCCACCTTGTCGCAGTGCAGCAATTAATTGACAATCATTTTAATTAAATTGGGCAAATTCTTATCAACGTGATAGTGAAGTGGTTAGCACTCGTGCCTCACAGCAAAAAAAGTCGAGTTTCTGTATAGAGTTTGCATGTTCTCTCTGTGTCTGTGTGGATTTTCTCCGGGTACTCCGGCTTCCTCCCACCATCCAAAGACATGCACTGATAGGTTCATTGATGAATTTAAATTGTCCATAGATGTGAATGTGAGAGTGTTTGTTTGTCTCTATGTGTTAGCCTTGCGATGGAATGACGTGTCCAGGATGTACCCTGTCTTCGATCTTAAGTAGCTAGGATGGGCTCCAGCGACCCCCCGCGACCCTAGTGAGGATAAAGCAGGTTCAGAAAATGCATGAATGAATCAAATTCTAATCGATAGTTGATTAATCGTTTACGTCTCTAGTTGGAACTGACTTTTACTTACGACAAAAAGAAGTTGATGCGTATGATGCATATTGGGAACCCCCCCCACCCGAAGACTTGTGATTGGTTCGGTATAGAATAGATTGTGCATATTTCACAGTGATCAGCCCAGTTCCAGACTGTTTTGTCAGTATTGAATACACTGAGAAAACCGGATGGCTGGCCAGACTAGTATGAAAGGTGCTGTTGCAAGTTTGAGCCCAGGATCCTTTGCATTCATTTCTCAAAATATGCTGTTGCGTTTTAATTTGTTTTTCTACCTTGAGGCAGCCATTGTTTGACTTCATTTCAGTTTACAATGAGAAACAGAAGACACGGTTTTAAAATTTGAATTAGGTAATCAATCACTGTGAGCAGTGACTTTGCTTTTATTGATGTCAAAGTGATTGATATATTCATTAGAAAAGATTGCGCTGTGAACATATTGGATGTGGTATTGTAATGCTCCATTTGAGATCTAAAAACACTAGTGTTGAGGATATTGGATTCTATTTGGTTCTAAAACTTGTTTTGTGCCACATGTCATGGTCTGAGTCTGTGTGTCCTGTGTGTCCTCAGGTGATCCAGAAGGACCTAGAGGACTGTGACGCCCACATCACAGCCTTGGAGACTCTCGTGTCCTCCAGTCCCAGCAACAGGACTCAGTTTGAGAGACTCTGTGCCGACTGGAAACATCTTCACACGGCAGTTAGGGTAAGACTCGAGAGGGGCTCTGAATCAATGAAACAACCTGTTAGAATTGAATTTGTGGCAGAGGCTTTTAGAACAGGAGTAGTGCAGATATTGGAATTTCTTGCCGCAGACCTTTATTTTGTTTTTTTTTTCTTTATTTCATTGAACAATAAATGGTGAATAGAAATTGTAATACAGGTTGATTATAAATTCCACTGTGTTCACCGAGGTCATGTGGGACTTTTAGATGAAAACTTTGATTGTATTGGTAAAAATTAGCATGCACTGGACAACAGGGTGAGTCGATAGGGCGCATACGGCATGAGCGCAAATTCCCAGAGCAGTGAGTGCCAGTTGAAAAATTTGATTTGCATTTTTAAAGAAGCTGAAATTTGAAAGAAAGCTGGAATACCACAGCGGACTGGGTCTGCTGCCTGTTCTGTTAGATCTGTGGACTTTTCCATCACTAAGAAACTGATAAGAACTCCACAGAGTGTAGCCCATCGGAGAGCTGGTGTTCCAGTAATTATCCAATGTGGCCACTTGTTCTTGAATAATTTTTCATCAAAGTATTTGATGATAACAGGTCCTGGTAGATGAAGAAGGAAGACATGATTTTAGCTCAAGACATATTTTATAATTTAGTTAAAACATCTGATAGTCAACTGTTGATCACTGGTTCATTAAAAAAAACAATAAAGTCATTCATCATTCAACTTTCTCTTTGTATTTTGAGCTCTGATTTTTTTTTATTATTATTATTTTTTTGCCTTTATTTTATTTTACCAGGTAGGTCAATTAACCTTTAAAGACCCAGTTTGACAATTCCCAAATAAATGTTTCCCTATATTTAACCTTTCTTAAATGACATCACCATTTATTATAATATCATGTCCTTTATTTTGCACTTTTTTATTGAAAATCAGGGATTTTCCTATATTTAACATACCAATCATCTGGATGTTCATTAAAGGTCAGATTAAAATTGAGGGTTATTATATCAAATCAGAGAAAACTGACAAAAAAGTGAGTTTTTCAGCAAATATATCATTAACTGACCATAAACCAAGCATTTCCGTCCACTGTCATTGATCCAACTCCATTGGTTTTACTGGTGAATCGATGTTGTAGAAGATGATGGTGTTTCCATGTTCACGATGGAGCCTCTGAACATCCAAATGGGTCATATCTGATGATGGTTTAAAGCTGAGAAACTACATTTTACACCAAATATTTACATGCATTGATAGGATTAGTGGATAAACAGTTATTGAACATTTTAGATCAATAGATGGTTTTGGTCACTAATGGCTGTTTGGGTGTTAATAGGTTAAGATCCAAGTCTTATTTAGAACGACCTGGGCAACAGCATAGTAGGCAGGTAAAACAGAAAAAACAAAACAAAGAAACAAGTTACAAAGTTCTAAAACAAGTCATAATAGTGTTAAAAGAGAGTATTTTTTTACAGTATTTACAGCAATATATTATAAACAGTGGTGCCAGGCCCAACAAACCCCACCCCTTGTACATATTGTAGCTTATTTTGGCATCGATACAGCTGATGCCATCATGTCGATGCATGTGCTGATGTCAACATATTAACTGTCTCTATATATGTGCCAAGTTTGAAGTAAGTTGAAACAAAATTGATGTTTTTATAGACATTTAAAATTTTGTCCCATTACAAGTAAATGGGGGAAATAAAAGATTTTAAAAATTAATGAAAAATTGGCACTTTGACCAATGTTTCCCAAAATGTAATGACATCTATTCTGGATCACTGGCAATCTACAAACCCAATTCAGTTTGAATTCAACTAAGAGTTTTGCTGCTACAGACATTTGAAACTTTGCCCATTATTAGTAAATGAGGGAAAAAAATTATTTTAAAAACTTTCACCTACTTTTACCAAACTGTAATCAGATCTATTCTGGGTCACTGACAATCTATAAACCCAATTTGGTATGAAGCCAATCAATAGTTTTGCTGCTAGAATGTTAACAATGAAACAAACCAAACCAAAAAGAATACCCCTTGCCTCCTTTTCGGGGGTTGGTGTAAAAAATAGTGGATTAGCAGTAAGAATATAAAAACAGATAATGTTTTTTTTATGTTGTACCAGCGCTATAATACACAGGTGTTTTGTGCATGAGGATCATCTTCTAATCAGTAGAAGGAGTACATTTTGATGTAATTTTGGATGATCCCAGCGCCTGTGTTCCTGAACAGTGAATCTTTGATGACTCAGTTCCCCGTTAAAAAAAAAAAAAAAAAAGAAAATGCAAAACAAGATTTAGCATAGATCAGATGGTAAATGCCACCTTTTACAAAAAAACATCAAACTAACATTATGCATTCATACTGGTGCTGGTTGGAAAAACAAAAGCTTTCTTCCACTCTCAAAGTAAATTGAATTTGGTGTGTTATGGCACCCTGAGCAAACACCACTTTCAAAAATAAAATGTTCTGCAGCAGACTAGTGACAAGGACATTTCATGTGAAAGGCTTTGATTTACTTTGCCATTTTCCCTGCTTTGAAATGACATCCAATTTCAAGGTCTGTTATCCAAGTAGCGATAACACAAACATCAACATAATCAGCTACTCTAGTTTTCTCAATTTAGTGGCAGCTATATCACTGCTCAACTATGTCTCAGAAAATATCTGCTTTAGACATTAAATATGCTAAACCTTACATACACTAATAAGGTGAATCACAAAACAAATGACATAACTGCTGATTACCTCATGTTTTCAATATATATTACACACCATCATTAGTTTGTGTATTTATATAATGGATTTATAAATGTTCCACTAGATAGAACCTGTAAAGTGAATGTATTGTCATGTGCAGACACTGTTTTGAGTTAGATCTGGAGATAAACGTTCCTTTTGAGTAAAACCATTCTCTAATTTAATCTCAAAATTTCACATTTTGTCCCAAGACTGAATCTTAGAAACTACAACCAACTCGCACTTTTGACTTAATTTGTCTTTATTAGTGGCTCAAATTGGGTAATGTTTAACTACTTCTGTTCTGGATGCATTTTACTTGTAGAACAGTGTATTAAATCAGGGGTTCCCAAAGAAGGGTACACGTACCCCCATAAGTACTTTGTAGATGTTTAAGGGGGTACTAGAAAGTTTTTGGGGAAAAATGCATTAATTAAGTCATCATGTACTGAATACAAAATCAAAAATAAGATGTAATGCTGAAATATAAAACAGAATAAATACATCCATGTAATAGTTTTATTGTCAATAATTTTGTTTACGCTTTGGTAACATTTTAAGAACATTTCTGTTTTATATTATTCATAATGAGTTTATTTAACCCATGAGGACCCAGTGTGACATTTGTGGCACTTCCCAAATAAATGTATCTCTCCATATTTAACCATTCTTAAGTGGTTTATCACCATTTATTGTAATATTATCTTCTGTATTTTGTGTTTTGTTTTGTTTTTTCTGTGAAAATCAGGTATTTTCCAAAGATTTCATTTACTAATCACGTGGATGTTCATAAAAGTTTAGAGTAATGTTGAGGGATTATTGTATCAAAAACAGGTAACACTAATATGGACACATTAGCAGAGATAAATTATGGCCCCCTCTTAGCCAAAGTTAAAGATGATATTCACAGATGGAATTCTGTCTCCTTTTTAGGCCTTAGTCATAGGATTGAATCTATAAAAATGAATATCCCCCCAAGGTGTCTTTTTGTACTTCAAGCCTTTCCAATACTAATCTCGTCAAAACAATTTTCAGAGTTGAATAGAATCATCTCAAGATTTATTTGGCAAGGGAAAACACCTAGGGTTAAGTTTAGAACACTAAACTTCCTCAAGAATGGCACTACCACACTTCAAGGACTATTTTTACACAGCTCACGCTAAACCGCTAATCAATATATGCACTCCAGCATTTCAAGCCAGGTGGAAAGACATTGAACTTTCTTTTATGGATAACCCTCCAATCCACGCAGTATTGACTCACGAAAACCGAGGAAAATATATACCTAACGTACAGCATCCGTTTATAAGGGACCAGTTAAAAATCTGAAACATGATAAGAGAAGAATCTAAACCATAAACTACAAATAATTCAGTGGTGTGCTTATGACCCTAGTTTCAAACCCAACACTGTGGATTACAGGTTCAAATCCTGGATTTTGAAGGTTGACTTTCTATTCATTTACAGAAAAGGGACAATTCAAAGACTTTAAGAATCTGAGAAAAGAACACCGTTTAGAAAAATCAGACTTTTATAGATACTTCCAAGTACATCACTATTTTGAGCACATCTCAAACAAAACTGACTTGGATGATCCTATACTTAAAATATTTTGCAATGCCTACCAAAATAAAATAAAAAAGGGTGTTATTTCTAGATTTTACAAAAGTTTAGTGTCCAAAAAATGCCACAATACAGGTTATATTAAAAATAAATGGGAAAGAGAAGGTCTTCTCTCAGTGTTAAATGAAGCTTGGTTGGATGTCTGTAAATCACAGTGGAAATGCACTAATTCTTATGTCTGGCGGGAATTTGGGTGGAAATGTATTGTCCGCTTTTTTGTTACACCCCAGCAGAAAGCACACTTTGAGGGTGATGCCAAATGCTGGAGACAATATGGGTCTCTGGAAACAAACTATTGACATATATTTTGGGAATGCCCTGTGATTTGACCCTTCTGGACAGAGGTTAATAAAGCCTTAGATAACATATTTAAATTTGACTTACCCTTGCAGTTCCCTACTTTGTTTCTAGGGAATGCTGATTTTAGTGGACGGCGATCTGATTAATATTTATTTAACATCTTGCTAGATGCCTGCAAAAAAGCCCTCACTAGACAATGGTTGCTTCCCAAACCCCCGTCATACAGGACTGGAGAAATATAGTGAATGACATCTATTTAATGGAGGGAATTATTTTTTCACTTCGACTTCAGAAAACCCTTTTCTCTGAACTTTGGACCAAATGGGTCGATTATATTCAACCTTTACAACCAGATTTTGCGGTAACCTGAACTTACCTTTGACGTTATTTCACTCTCATTGTTTCTACATTTATTAGTAGTTTTTAATATAATCTAATCCCTTCA
>JAPTGZ010000016.1:10157564-10168643 GCA_029814645.1 Fowleria isostigma | reverse complement strand
AGTTCTGAAGCACCTGTGTGCCAATTTTGGTGCTTGTATCACCAAGTGAAAGATTGTTTCAGCAATCTGCACCACTAAAAGACATCACTGTGCAGCACATATTAGACATTTATTGATGGTGTGAGTTTTAGCCAAAAATAAAGCCCTTAAAAGAGAGAAACTGTATATTTGGGTACGGGAAGTATGTAAAAAAATGTGCGTAGTGTGTCAGGTTGCGGTCGGTAAGAGTTTCGACAGAACACCGATTTCTATCATTCACTGACAGTTCTAAGAGCTATTATGTTCACAATCAGTCTTTAACCTCGTCCACTAACAAATGGAACTAACGTTTGAAACCTTTGCTATTATTCTATTGAGCAACAAAAAGTTAAACATGTTTTATTTTAATATTACAAGAGCTGCAGCAGAAGGAGGAAAGAGCCATGTGTGGCTCCGGAGCTGCAGGTTGCCGACCCCTGAGCTACACAGACAGATAACACCTCAAAAGACGACAATGATTCTGTTCAACTTTCATCATCGTAGCGATGCCTCAAAAGGTGTAAAACTGAAACAACACATAGAAAACAATTTCATTTTTTTCAAATAAAATAAAACAAATCACTATGCCCCCCCAAGATAACATATAGCAAAAGGTAGTTAGTGCTAGCATGCTAACGTGCTAATTGCTAGTGTAAATGCTAACCCAAAATAAACATCTTTTAAAGTATCTTTTATGACACATTGAAACCTTACTAACTCTGCTGATACATATTACGCACAACTTTTATACAAACTTATAGGCTGTGTTTGGCCCAGGACACAGAACTGCAGTCATCTTGTGTAGCTAGCCTGACAGATGCTAAACAGGAAGTGCCTGGCACAACATCCGGTTTGCTCTTCACACTAAAATTTAAAACTAAAAACTGTTACAAAATAAAACAGCTCTGAAAACACATAGGAACACAAAAAAAATAAACTCTGGTTGCTCTAAAGGAGCGAGAGCAACATAACATCCACATATTATATACATTTCATTATGTGTACACAAATATACATAGGGAAAACTTGTTTTAAACACTCATTCACTCAGGATGTGCAGCAAGTTAGGGTGATTAAGGACAGAGAAAGAAATGTTAGTGTTGTAGTCAAGATCGTCTAGACCTACACCAAGACACTGCTGAGACCAGAGTTGAGACCAAGACAAGACCAAGCCCAAACCTTGTCGAGAACAAGACCAAAAACACACTAGAGTTAGAATCAACATGACATGATCACTCATCAATTGTAGAGCAAAAGGCATTGGTGTGAAGTGTCATGACTAGTTAAATCAAATTCATGTTGTTGTGGTGTGAGGAGTGTGTTGCAGTATTTTGTAATTATTGAAAAGGACCAAAAATACCACCTGGGGAAAAGGCCCTGGACCTGTATTGATTTAACACAATACAGCTGCTTAGGTCTGGACATAAGGGACAAAGAAGGTGATTAATTACAAACCATGGACTTTATTTTATTACAACACTTTAAAAAATAGACCTATTAATGTTATCAAAATTAAAATTCAGCAACAAAAATATTGCACCCAGGGAATAACATTAAGCCAAACCTAAAAAAACAAAAAGCCAAAATAATATTGTCACAGCACAGCAGCCATGCACTGCAAAATTAGAATAAAAAAAAAATCTAGAATAAATCAAACTAGAAGAAACCAAAGTAAAATCATTTTCTGAGAGCATGCACTTGAACGTGCATGCCGGTTATGGTGCAGCATCACACACGTACGAAAAGAACAGCTGGAAGGAGGGAAGTCCAAAATGTGGTAACTGTAGAAACACAGGTGGACAAAACAATGGTACTGAAGAGGAAGGCAGAGGCAGAACAAACAAGGACAAGCGCTGTAGGTCCCATACCTATATAAAGGCGGGGGTTTTAGTGATAGATATAACAGAACATCCACCTGTTCAGGTGTGGATGGTTTGTCTGCTGGCGAAAATGCATACACATGTGGGCAGGAGGAGGAGGGGCAGAGCCGTGGGGAGATCACATCTTAGTCTCAGCCACAGTCTAGAATCTAATACAGAATTTTGGGTCAGCGCTGGCTTGAAGCCCAAAATTAAAGCAGACAATGATGAGACCTAATGGAGAAAGAGTGTAGACCACACAAAGCCGGACATGTGCACCAACTGGAGAGCGATGGGGGTGGGGGTGTGATGGCCACAGGTGGACGTAAAAGCAGTTCTGTCTGGGTAATGAGAGGCGCAAAAGCCCTGACAGAGAAATAAAGCCCCAACAATACGAAGCCCACCTGAGACTCACAACATGTGTGGACTACTCACTACTCTGTCATTACCACCCACTAATCACCTGTCAGGTACCGACATGAACCATTATGTTTTCTATTCTATTGTCCCTATGTCTTGAAGAGGGCGCGTAATAAATAATGATACTATTTGGTGATAATGCGGTTTTTGTACAAATCCCATTGAGACCATTATGTCCAAGCCCAAGACCAGAGAGAGAGTTGAGACCAAGACAAGACCGAGACCACATGACTTGAGTCCATGACAAGACCAAGACCACAGCAAATTGGTCTCGAGACCGGTCTTGGTCTCGAGAACTACATCATTAGGAAGTGTGCTGAGTGATGACAGAAGTGTGTTGGGAAGATGGAAAGAGTATTTTGAAGAGTTGATGAATGAGGAAAATGAGAGAACAAAGAGTAGAAGAGGTCACTGTTGTGGACCAGGAAGTAGCAAAGATTAGTAAGGGTGAAGTGAAAATGGCATTGAAGAGGATGAAGAGTGGAAAGGCAGTTGGTCCTGATGATATATCTGTGGAGGTATGAAAGTGTTTAGGAGAGGTGGCAGTAGACTTTTTGACAAGAACATTCAACAAGGTCTTAGAGAGTGAAAGGACGCCTGAGGAATGGAGGAAAAGTGTGCTGGTGCCCATTTTTAAGAACAAGGGAGACATGCAGAGTTGTGGTAACTACAAAGGGATAAAGTTGATGAGCCATATGATGAAGTTATGGGAAAGAATAGTGGAATCTAGACTAAAGGCAGAACTTCACATTTGTGAGTAACAGTTTGGTTTCATGCCAAGAAAGAGCACCACAGATGCAGTGTTTGCTTTGAGAATGTTAATAGAGAAGTACAGAGAAGGTCAGAGGGAGCAACATTGTGCCTTTGTAGATCTAGAGAAAGCATATGACAGGGTATCAAGAGAGGAACTGTGGTATCATATGAGGAAGTCTGGAGTGGCAAAGAAGTATGTTAGAGTGGTGCAGGACATGTATGAGAGGTGTAAGACAGTGGTGAGGTGTGCTGTAGGTGTGACAGAAGAGTTCAAGGTGGAGGTGGGACTGCATCAAGGATCAGCTCTGAGCCCCTCCTTGTTTGCTATGGTGATGGACAGGCCGACAGATGAGATTAGACAAGAATCCCCATGGACTATGATGTTTGCAGATGACATTGTCATCTGTAGTGAGAGCAGGGAGCAAGTAGAGGAAAATCTAGAGAGATGGAAGTATGCCCTGGAATGGAGAGGAATGAATGTTAGCCACAGTAAGACAGAATACATGTGTGTGAATGAGAGGGACCCAAGAGGAACGGTGAGGTTACAGGGAGCAGAGATAAAGAAGTTGGAGGATTTTAGGTACTTAGGCTCAACAGCCAAGAGCAATGGAGAGTGTGGAAAAGAGCTGAAGAAGCATAGGTAGGCAGGTTGGAATGGTTGGAGAAAAGTTTCAGGTGTGTTGTGTGATAAAAGGATATCGGCAAGAATGAAAGGAAAAGCCAGTGATGTTGTATGGTTTAGAAACAGTGGCACTAAGGAAAAGACAGAAGGCAGAACTGGAGGTAGCAGAGATGAAAATGTTGAGGTTCTCTCTGGGAGTGACAAGGATGGATAGGATCAGAAATGATACATCAGAGGGACAGCACATGGAAGATGTTTTAGAGACAAAGTCAGAGAGGCTAGATTGACATGGTTTGGACATATACAGAGGAGGGATAGTGAATACATTGGTAGTAGGATGCTGAGGTTGGAACTGCCAGGCAGAAGGCCTAGAGGACAACCAAAGATAAGATTTATGGATGTGGTGAAAGAGGATATGAAGTTACTTAAGTAAGAGAAGAAGATGCAGAGGATAGGATGAGATGGAGGCTGATGATTTGCTGTGGTGTACCCTGAAGGGAACAGCCGAAAGGAAAAGAAAATACAAACCAGAAATGTGACTAATAAAGAAGAAAGTACTGATGAAACACAACAAATTGTAGTCACCAAATAATACTTAGGCTACAGTTGAATTGACTATTGTGGCATAAAATAAAATTGGGCATTGTTATCCTCTCAGCTTCTGCAGGGCTAGCTGTAAGGTCCCTGGAAGTGTCCATGATGCTACTGTGCTTAAAGAATCACAGTTGTTCAAGAAGGCACATCTGCTTCCCAAGGAACGTATGGGCGAACTCTGAGTCCATACATTTGTTAGTATGTTAGATTAGTTATGAAGAAGCCTAAAACTACTCAAATGTTTCATACAAATCCAAGCCCTATGGCAAGAAAATAATGGGAACTATCTAATTCTTTCCTAAAGGATATTGTGTCCTCATTGTGCTGTTTCTGTTGTTATTTCACAGCATGTTCAGGACATCGATGGGACACCAGTCAACTTCTTTGTTCTTGGAGACCGAGCCTACCTACTGTTAGACTGGCTGATCAAGGGCTATACCCACACTTCTGCTTTCAAACCTCAGCAAGAGTCAGTCAACCTCCATGTCAGTGCAGCTAGGACAGCAGTTGAGGTTGCATTTGGTTGGCTGAAGTTAAGATGGTGTGTCCTCCTTAAGCAGGGTAATTTCCACTTCACTTTCACTCCATTTGTTGTCATCACTTGCTGTGCTCTGCGCAATTTCTGTGAGAGGGAAGAAGAGATACTCAACCCAAACTGGATGGACAAGAAAGCTTTCCAGGAGAGAACAATGCCCCAGCCTGCAGTGTGGCCCCACCGTCCATCATGCCCTGCCAATGAAACAGTCAGGAGAACCCTCACAGAATATCTGGCAAATAATTACCCACTTCATAGGAAACTATGAAGAGTGACTTACCTACACTGGATAGGGGTACATTGTTCCTGATGTTTTTTGTACCATTTTCTGACCGGGTCTTCATTCACCTGTATCCAAAATCACCATCAGTGCAAAACATGAAATAAGCAATGCTCACTGAGCACATTGAATATGAATCAACAAATGTTGTCATTGGTCAGAAAACAAATTATTTTCTCATCTGGAACTTTCATATTTGTGTATTAAACTTTCACAATACAAACATAAAAGTAATGCACCATTCTATTTGAAGTACAACTAAAGCCTGTGATCTCACAGTATAAACAGAACATCTCTGTGAAGAAAAACATTCACAGTATAAATAGATAACTTAATGCTCTTTAAAGTAGAAAAATAGGACTCCAAATAAAGGAATTCATTCAGTGTAAACAAACAGTGCAGAAAAAGGTGAATGTAAACAGAGGTACTGATAAATTACTGCTGGTGTTGATAGCCTGACTAGTCACCCGACTGGTAATTGGTGCCCTTGATATTGATGTGTGGTTTCCAGGATAAGAAGGATAGAACTATGTAGAAGATAGATAGGTGTAAATGTGTGGGTGCACTTGAGGCATCAAACGCTGGAGACTATTGAGCATCAGGCTATGGCCCATTCTATGGTCTGAATATTGGACTTCATTTAAGCACTGATGAACTGCTCTTCTCGTTCTTGCTGCTCCCTCTTCTAGGTTGCCATCCACACTTGGTGTTGAAGCTGCAGCCTCTCGAGGTTCTCAAAATATTGTATACCCCTTCTGCTTCTTTTGGGCAGTCTGATTGCTGGTCCTGCCACAAAGAAACTTAGTTTAACAAGCTAGTGCATTACTATTTGAAAAACAAAACAGCAACAGCACGACCAGAAGCTCTGAAAACCAAAACTGATTAATCCCATTCTGCAAAACAACATTTGGACAGTCATCTTTCTCCTGTAAGAGCTCAAAACTCTGGAACTCACTGCCACTAGAAATAAAATCCATTTCTGAGTTTTAAACATTCACCATCACAACGTAAACTTGGCTGAAGAAAAACCAAAACTGTACCCTTGTGTAACTAGTGTGTATTATGTGTAGGTGAGTGAGTGAATGAATGTTTTAATACTATGTAAATACACTGCAGTAATTATAGACACTTTCATTGTGGGGTTTTTTTTATAGAAGAGTGTTTTTGTTTTTTATCTTCTTTCCTTTTCCCTTCTTTTTCTTTTGGAAACTTTTTACTAGATATTGTAATGTAACGTATTATTATGTACTGTACTATAGAAAAGCCCAACCACGGACAGAGTTGGAAATTAGCACTAGCTATCAGCTCTATATGCATCACATCAGCTGCCAGCCTGTAACTATGTTTGACTGTATTGTCCCTGACAAATAAATAAATAAATAAACAAAAATGTCTGTATATGCATAACTATTTTTAGAAGGCCAATACTCAAATGTACCCTCCATGTGGCAGCTGCAGGAGTCGAGTGACAGTAGACTCAACCTTAACTCTATTATAAGAGCTTTGCATGTGGAGCCATAGCCATTAGTGTGCTTTTTCTGTTAAGTTAGCATAGTTTTACTATATATCTTGCCCAAACATGCCCTGATCAGCAACACATTGCAGACATGCTTGCTGGGATGCTAAGTGTGGCAGGTCAGCTTCTTGTTGTTGCTTGAAAGGTAAACAAACGTTACGCTTGCAGACTAGCGAGGTTCACTGTCTATTTTTGACTGTCAGCAACCTCAGTTAATAGTTGATCATTAATAGTTCAATCATTTCAATCAGGTTGGTAATTAATCACCATATACTACCTAAGATGGTGACAACAAACATGATGGTGTAGCAGTAAATCCAATCAAATTATTTACATGGCACATTTAATACATTAAATGTGGCACAAAGTGCTTTAAGTAGATTCCAAACCTCAAAGAAATCAAAACATACAGATATATTTATACATTTTAAGACCATCCGTTCCCACTTTTCACACACATACAATCTTGAAATTTAGTTAATTCTCCCCATTAAGTCGAGACAAGATGAACCTCTGAAGTTTATCTATACCTGGTGATGATGATGAAGCTTCACTGACGTTGCTTTGATCACTATTATCAGGAGAATGCCCATCACTAAAGCCCACATCCACACCGCTGTGATCAATAGATGACAACGGTCTGTGCCCTAAGAATTCATCAACAGCCTCATAAAATGGACAGGATGCTGGACTAGATCCGCAGGTGGTGTTATTTCATGTAACTTTGTAATAAGTTGCCCTGAGGAATTTCCAACAAGTGTGAATCTGATCCACCGTGCGTATGAAGCCTGCCTCGGACATCCTACAGGACAACTTTTGGAAAGTGTCTCCATTCCTGTATTTCCTCCCATCAAGCAAGTGGAGGATGTTGAGAGTTTTTATTTGGTCCAGTGTGAAATTTGTTTCCTTTTCACTCCAGAAGTGAGTCTTTGATGACTTTTTACTGCTATGTGCCATGTATTTTTTTTTTTTTTACCTTTTTTCCTCGGTGTGTAACTTCCATTTTTATACTTTTTTTGTTGCTTTTACACATGCGCATATATAAAACAATGAAAGAAATCAGATCAACCTGTATACATACATGACAACATCAGAGTATTGAGGAGGAAATCTAGGTGTTACTCCGATTTGTCATAATCTGATGACTGCCGTTATCGGATAAAGCCAATCAGATTACTGTTTACATGATCACTGGAATTATCAGATAATGCCAATAAAATCCAATAATGATCAGAGTATTGGTGTCCATGTAAACGTGCTCATTGATCCAACTCCATGGGTTTTACTGGTAAATAGAAAGTTTCATTTAGGAACTTTGGCAAAAAGTAGCACTGGGACTTTATGGGTGAAAGGACCTAATATTTCACCATTAATACAGCCCTAAAGAGTGTTTTTTTTTTTTTTTTAATACATTAACATCATGGGGATAGAAGAAATTTAAACACTGAGCATTAACATCCCATATAGGATCTCAACAGTCTGAGAGGCCAAAGGCTACAACACTGATTCATAACTTTACTTTTACATGCTATTAAAAGTTGAAATGTAGGAAAATGTTAAAATGACTGAGACTCAGTAACATCACTGATCCATCTGTCAGCAATACTTCATACACAGTGTTTGACACAATAGAAATATATTTTTTTCCCCATTTGGAATCATCCGTTAAGTGCATTATGTAAATGTAGCCTAATGTTCAATAATAGTTTAATGCATTGATGCCTGCCTTTTATTGAATACATATTTTACAAGAAAATGGACTGATGAGTGATTTGAGTTTTGCTTTTTTTTTCTTTTTTTGCCCACAAGCACAAATGAAGAATTAACCTCGAATATTGAGATGAATCTTTTAAACTCTATTAGTCACATCTCATGCAATTGCTAAATAGTGATACCGTTTCAAATGTTGTGACATTTTCATCAGCTTAACATTGTTGTATAATACAAACTCTATCAGCAGGCAGAAAAAAAAGAACATAGAAATACAGTAGGTGAATAGAGAAAGAAATGAGGAAAAAAGAAAAAGTTACTGGAAAGTGAAAAGAAGCATTTCAGCTAAATGAATTGAATATTATATTGGAGGAAGTGGCAGCAAAAGCCCATCTTGTTTATTAGATTCAAGGACACGCTGACAAATGAGGATCAAATGAAGGTGTGGGATGATGTTGCCAAAAATGTCCAGTAGCTCACTTCTCTGTGATGAAGTGGTGGCCAGTCATTACTGCAGAGCTGCATTCTTTATCAACCATTTACCGGACTGAGGAAATATGAGCGTTCTGACTGATGCGTATCAAAGGGATGAGTCCGAAAAGGTCAGCAGGCGCATTTGAAGATATGCACTGAAACCGCAAAATTCAGAGGAAAAACATCCTCACTTTCCAATAAACATTTTTAATTCTTGTGTGAGGTCAATTTTGTCCTTCAAAAGAGTGAATAATAGAATATGAAAACAGTTAATGTCCTGATGTAGCAAAAATTTAACACTAGAAATGCCATAATAGGCCAAAAACATCAAATTTACCCATATACAATTTAAAGTCCACAAAGAAGTACTTGTATAGTCATTGTTTTTAACCCATAAAGACCCAGTGATGCTTTTTTGTCAGTCCCCAAATTGATTTTTCTTCTCCTTTTAACCTTTTTTAAGTGATTTATCACCATTTACTCTAATATTATGCTCTGTATTTTGCATTTTTAAGTGAAAATCCTGTACTTTCCTATATGTAATGTATTGATTATGTAGATGTTCATTAAAGCTCAGCTTAAAGTCGAGGGTTATTATATCCAAAAAAGAGATGACTGAAGAAAAAGATAATTTTTTCCACAAAATCTATCATAAAATAAGTGTCTCCATCCACTGTCATTGATCCAACTCCATGGGTTTTACTGATGAATCAATGTTGTAGAAGATGTTGGTGTTTCCACATTCTCTACGGAGCCTCTGATCGTCCAAATGGGTCTTATCTGATGACTATGAAAAGACGACAAACTGCATTTTACACCAATGTATTGATAAGATTAGTGGATCAGCAGGTACTAAACAGTGTAGATGAGTAGATGGTTTTGGTCATCAGTGAATGTTTGGGTCTTTATGGGTTAATAGGAAAAGTCTCAAGTCATGATCTGAGTTTGCTTAACCATGCCGTCATCATCTGGTAGTTTTAAAGACCCAAACATCCACCAGTGACCAAAGTCATCTAGTGATGTAAAATGTTTAATAACTGTTGATCAATTAATCCTAACAATACATGTAAATAACTGGTGTAAAATACAGTTATTCATCTTTTCACGGTCAGGGTCAGATTTGACCCATTTAGACATCAAGAGGCACCGTAATTACCATGGAAACACTGTCATCTTCATGCGGCAGGGGTAAGGGGATAGGGCTAAGGGATGAATTGGGATTGGACCTTTAAGACCCTGTGGGAACCTTGATTTAACTCATAAGGATCCAGTGTGACATTTATGGCACTTCCTATATAAATTTTTCTCTATATGTAACCGTCCTTAAGTGGTTTATTGCCATTTATTGTAATATTATCTTCTGTGTTTTGTTTTTTTCAGTGAAAATCAGGTATTTCCAACATTTACTTTACTGATCAAGTAGATGTTCATAAAACTTTTAGAGTAAAGTTGAGGATTATTATATTGACAACAAACAAAACTGAAGAAAAAGTAACTTTTTCAGCAAAATCTATCATAAACTGACCACAAACCAGGTGTGTCCATCCACTTTCATTGATCCATCTCCATGGGCTTTACTGGTGAATTAATGTTGTATAAGATGATGGTGTTTCCATGGAAACAACAGAGTCTCTGAACATCCCAATGAGTCATATCTGATGACCAATGAAATGACGACAAACTGCATTTTACACCAATTATTTACATAGATTAGTAGATCAGTAGTGATTAAGTAGTTTATATCAGTACATGATTTTGGTAGATGGTGGATGTTTGGGTCTTTACGTGTTAAAAAAGGTTAAATATAGAGAACATTTCATTTGAGAACTGACACAAAAGTAGTGCTGACTCTTTATGGTTAAGGTTGGGTGTATTTAACAACATCTAGCCATGAATTTTACATAGAATCCAATTGAATTCCTCATTCTTCCTTCCCTACACTGGCTGCAAAAATGTGAAAGTTTATAACTCATTAGAAGTAGTATTTATTTATTTTGGACATAATGCTGTGGCAATCCACACTGAACATAGTACATGAAGGTACCACACCTTAATACTGGATGCCACCCACTATGAAAATAAATACGTAAGACGAGAAAGTTAATCTGAGTTACTGTGGAAACAAGGCATCCCCATATTTTCTGCTGATTCTACACCAGGGGTCTCAAACATGCGGCCTGGGGGCCAACAGCGGCCCACCAAAAGGTCCAATGCGGCCCGTGGGATGAATTTGCAAAAGGCAAAAATTACACTGAAGATATTAACAATCAAGGATATTGAAGTCATTTTAGTTCAGGT
>JAPTGZ010000016.1:8627170-8637370 GCA_029814645.1 Fowleria isostigma | reverse complement strand
AAAAGTTTATCAATAAACTGTAAACTAGCACTGAGCACAGCTCTGCCTCTTAACCAAATTTGGTCACAAACAACAAAATAACAGGTAAAATTTTAATAAACACATATCAAATAAACAGGTTTCAGTGGTTAAGAAACCAAATGGTGATGTCATTGCATTTACCATATTTTTCGGACTATAAGTCGCACTTTTTTTTTTCATAGTTTGGCTGGTCCTGTGACTTATATATGTTTTTTTTCTTCTTCATGATCCACTTTTTGACAGGTGTGACTTATACTCAGGTGCGACTTATAGTCTGAAAAATACGGTACAATAATTGAAAATGTTAACATTAATTCAGCAATGATTTATCTAAAATTTTACTTTTGTGACTTTTGCTCAAATCAGTCAGTCATTCACTTTTGCACATTTGTGGTAAATAAAAAAAAATAAATAAATAAAATAAAACAAACCACCAAAACTGCAGAGGGATGACATGTGTTTATATGTAGATATCATTCCATTCTATACCATTTCAGACTGTTCTAAAACCTAAACCACTTGTAATAGATGTCACCAAACTGACATCAGAAAAGTCTTTGAGGGTTTAAGTATTGAGACTGGTCCAATGACACAGTCTATATGACAATATGCTTAATATATAATCAAAAACATATACACATTCATATTAACACTCTTGCATATTCACAAAATCAGGTTTATAGTTGTGGTTAAATGTGAAAATGTCAATGGTGTTTAAATTTATAGGAGAAAAACAACACATGGACATAAACACTTAATTATATTATGCATATTACTAAATGACATATGCGAATCATCAGTATTTTTTCTTTAAACTTCTGGGTGTATCGTTCATTGTGCTTCAGTCGAGCTTTTTCCAAGATTTACAACAAGCGTTTTATTAGATTTAGATGATATTTATCAAACTGAATATGAGCACATGTCATTTCCACCATCAAACTGTTACATCATCAGTCCTACTTCGGCTCCGGTCAAAGCTGATCTTGTTTACTCCGCACAGAGCAGACTTTCCCAGGACTGGGAGTCTTGTACTGCTCAGTTAAATCATGTCTTCACAGCTGTAGTGAATGAAAGCCTGGCAGGAGTTATTTTTATTCTCTTTACCAAACCAAAGAGAGGGAAGAACAACCCTCTCTCGACTCCTACAACAAGCAGCGTCCCCGGAGGGCTACAACCGAGGCAGCAAAACAAAGAGGAATATTTAAAAAAAAAAAAAAAAAAAAAAAAAACAGTGTTGAGAATAACTCAAGAATTGAAAACACATCGGACTCCAAAGGTAAAGCGGTGCACTAGCAGCCACCGACGTTCGGTAATTAGGTCAGGTGAGAAGCAGGGAAAAAGTTTAACTTTGTGGACCTCTTTATTTCCTTATTATCTCTTTCCCTTGTGTTTTTCTTGTACCATCCCCTCCACTACTCCAGTATTCACTCCTTACACAGTTCATATCGTACAGTCACACTGCACCTGACGCTGGGAAAACACTACAGTTAAACCAAAGAAATCAGGAAAAAGATTAATCAAATTCCCTTTTTATTTCCGCTAAGTTTTTCGGTAATGACCTTTCTTTCTTGAGCGTTAGAGGAAAATGCTACCGAGTTTTGTTAATCTGCCTGTTCTGAGCCAACGGGGCAAACAGAACAGACTGTGAAAACAATACTGACATATTATTATCTTAACAAAGATGTTATGACAAATGTGTTGCAAGCAGTTTAAAGCTAAAAGTCCAGCACAGACAGAGCAACATTAGCATCTATTTGAAGTTAGACAAATGTAAGTTGTAGCACTTTTGGTCTCCGCCAACTGGTGGAACTGAAACAAAGCTGCAAAACAAACAAGTACAACTTTGAAAGGGCATAAAAACCTCTACTAGGTTCAGGTTTCTATTGGTAGATGCACTATACATGTTAATAATCTATGCTATCTATGGAGTTTACAACTAAAGAGTGATTATTCAGCAAATAAACCATGGACCACACTCACTTTAACTCTTTCCCCCGTCAAGATGACATTTGACAACGTACAGCACTTTAGGGCAGTTATGTCTGTTTTTAAGTGTGCTGTATCAATAAATTTTGACCTTGACTTTGGACAGAAAAATAGTGGGTCGGGTGAATCAGAGATGGCGGGTGTTGATAAAAACAAATGTGGAGGGTCCTACGTGCAGTTATCGGTCAGAATATGTATTCTATTTTATGGACACAAATTTATGAAAATAATGTTAACTGTCTCATTTGGAGCCAGTCTGGTAATGTGGGCATCTGACCAAATGTCTCTAGCTGTGTTTCCATTATCCTCAAAAATGCACAAAATCCAAATTGCGCAATAGAAAACTGGTAATGGAAACACAGGAATTTCACAAAAACTGTCAAAGATCGCAAAAAAGTTTTTACGCTCCCATGAGGCAGTATTTGAGATGTTTTGATATCGAAGTTTAGCAAAAAAGGGTCATGGATACACATTTTGCGCATCTTCACTAGTCATGGGCATGACACTTCCGGTGCCACGAGCGGTTCAATAATGTAACAGTTCATTAAATGTTGCCCAGGTCATTCAGAAATTCTGGATCCACAACTGGTTGGTAAATTCTGTACAATTCTCTCCCAGAAATCCATTCTGTGAGGACACTGTCAATAACTGTGAGTTATGCATGGACGCACCTCTCTCTCTGCGAGAACTATGACATATCACAAGACGAATAGATGGGACTTCACTGGACTCACGCATTAATAGCCAAGCACTCTTCAATGGAAACACCTGCAACTAACAATTATACTTTGTCAAAACTGTAGAAATATCACTTTTATTTTGCGCAAAACTGTAATGGAAACCCAGCTAATGACACATTCAATGTCCTCATCTGTCCCGTCTGTCCATAGCTCATGGCTGCTGCTATTAGCTTTGTCTACCTGCGCAGCTCGGCTATTTCTAGTGGTTGTGGTGGCTCGTCAAGCACAAGAAGCCACATGGTTTCTTGGTTTGTTTCAGCTCGAGGCTGATTATATTCACACCAGAACTGAACCGGCCCAGAGTCTGGTTGGAAATAAACCTCTTCTAGTGGTCTCAGTCCACTTGTTTGGTTCAAATAAGAGTTCACATGTTTGTATTCACACCTATGGGTGTCTGTGGTGCAGGTGGTAGAGCAGGTCATCCAATGATCGAAGGGTTGGCGGTTCAAATTCCGCCTCCAAATGTCCACATGTTGAAGTGTCCTTGGGCAAGACACTGACCCCTAAATTGGGGCCAGGCCCAGTGAGGCCTGGTAGTGCCTTGCATGGCAGTAGCCGCCCATTGGTGTATGAGTGCGTGCATGAATGGGTAAATGTGAGGCTTGTAAATGTAAAGCACTTTGGGCACCATAAAAGTGAGGACATTTACCACTTACCATTTAAAATTAAAAAAAAAAAAAAAAAAGGTCAGTTTTAAACTGACCTAATGAAGTAGGTCTGAATACACCCTTACAATCATATGTGAATGATTCTCTGAGGGTGTTTTTTTTTTTTAACGTCAGTTTTTAATCCTTCATAAGACACTCATTGAAATGTTCTGAAATTCAATATTTCAACCATAGTGCATTATTGGACACTGTCATCTACCTCCTCGTCGGTTGGCGTGACAACAGTCTCCGCCCTCTTGTTATATGAAAAGTAAATACATGCAATTGAACAACTGTTTAAATTCACAAACTGACAAAAATCACTAATATTTACAATTTACAGCCTTAAAATATCTTTATAATCTCTTTGAATCACTGTATGACATAAAAACCAACATGCTTCTGGACCTCACTAAGGCATGGGATTGGTTACTTGCCCAATAAAGGGTTAAATGAAAATTTAAGCCTGGTGCTTGAAGTGTCAATAAGAATCCATTGGATACATCTTCTATTGCATCATAATGCGAAATACCAGGTCATGGCTGTATGTGTTTATTAGAGGTCGCAGCATCCTTGACCTGCTGCTAACAAAATATTGCCTATTCTTCCTCAAGCTCAAGTGAATGTTTATGCTAAATTTCCAGAAATTCCCCCTAGATTTTGCTGAAACGTTGCATCCATAAACACGGACAGTATTGAGGTAATAGCAACCTTGACCTTTTTGACTGATTTGACTTTTTTTTTTTTTTTAACCTTTCCTCTTGAGGTATTGCATTATATGGAATGGATGGAATGGAAAGATCCTCCTTGATGCATCTAAAAATTGTATAAAGTGAAATCTTCATCATTATTTGTTTTTATTTATTTATTTGTCAGGTACAATACAGTCAAACATAGTTACAGGCTTGCAGCTGATGTGATGCATATAGAGCTTATAGCTGTGCTAATTTCCAACTCCTGTCCCTGGTTGGGCTTTTCTACAGCACAATACAGTACATTACAATACAATATTTATATAAAAAAATGCACAAAAAACTAAAACACTGTTCTATATAAAACATAATTTAATTGTCCATAATTACTGCAGTGCATTTACACATTATAAACATTCATTTACTCACTCACCTAGTTTGGTGGTGAACATTTTAAATTCCGAAATGGATTTTATTTCCAGTGGCAGTGAGTTCCAGAGTTTAGAGCAAATTTAAATTAAACACATTGTCACTGTTGGGCGGAAACCTTTTATGTCCAAAATGATAATTTTTCAGGAAACTGGAAAAAAATATACATTCATATATACATTCTAAATAAAAGAATGGAGTTATAAGATCTTGTCATAAGCTGTTTTCAACACTTGTCATTGGTTAAATTATTCGTGGCTGCGAGCTCTATGGTGTCTGGCCACTGTCTGGCCCTCCGTCCCCCCTCTAGCTTCCATCTTCTGGTGGAGGTTGGGTCTCCGTTCCATGGGCGAGGTGAAGAGGTGAGTCGGGGAGTTGTGAACATCAACCTCCATTGTTTTTGCCATTCATTCTGTTTTGACTGAGACCAGGAGCAGAAATGAACATCCATCGAGGAACAACAACAAAAGGACGTATCCATCGGCCACTGCTCTGAACTGTGTGGATGTGAGGGGGGGTGTCTGCGACTAGATGGACCCCTAATCTGTCTGCATGTACCCCCACACTAAATCAGATGTCAAAAATGTCAATATGAAACCCCACATTTGGTCCATTTGCTTATTTGCTACTTTGAATTTGTGCATAAAATTGGAAAATGAAAAAAAACAAAAACAACTTATCTGATTTTTTGTAGTTGTTTTTTTATTTTCCGATTGTGGATTTTGGATTGAATATAAAAAGAATAAATGATACACAGATTCTACTCAAGCAGCCTGTACCTTTGAAGGATTTTGAATTTTATGTATAAAAATAAATCAAGAAATTGTGCAATCCCCTGTATAATTGCAGAATATGTGCATTTCTATTTCCTCAGTGTCTAGTCCAGGCCTGTGATGATGAAACCAGACTTGACCCTTACAGTGTCCAAAGGTTCTGGCTGTTCTTACAGATGCCCTTTGGGGCTAAGTGCACCATCAGGCATGTGTTTGGCCTCATTATTATCTGACGCAACAGAATAAGACCATGGAGCAGCTGGATGGACATCATATGACTCCTCCGTCCATGCCTACAAAGCATCTTCAGGTCTCAGAGTGCTATGTGAGGTGTCAGCCCGCCATTTGGTCATTTAAGAAGATGTGTCCGCAATGGGTAAGAAGCGGAAACCAAGCGGTCAGTGGTGGCGGGCTGGGGGATGGGGAGGGTGTTGTTTCAGTCTAATGCCCACATTTAGGCAGCTGGACACAAGACAATGATACCATTACATGATGTTTCATCTCACATGCTGCCTGGGTTGTTCTATGTGTGTCTTGACCACCTCCAGGCACTGCCCCCCCCATTTCCATCCCCACTAGACAGGCCTGGCTGTAATGGGACTAATTGGCACGGACACCACATAGGGACAATGGCCTATCTTCTATGACAGACCCCCCCCATAACCCCATTCAACATCTGCAAAAGACGGTAGGGAAATGCTGTGTCTCAATTAGTAATGAGCCCTGACCGATCAGGACAGCTCTTTTACAAACCGGACAGTAATGGTGTTATGTCTCAGACAGCTAATCACAGTGTGTATGTGTATGTGGACGCTGATGTTATCTCTCTTGACCATCCTACAGCAGGACAGCCGCTGACCTTAATTGCAGTAATTTACTTAGTAGCCATACTGTATGACTCGCTGGCCAGACCGAGGCCATCCGTCAATCAAAAAAGGCCATGCTCATTAAGCCGCCTAGGGCCAAGACGAGAAAAACACACCCAGATAAAGGCCTCCATTAGCAGATCAAAACACATGAACATTTGGAGCTTCTTTGTTTTGTCCAGATGATCAGGCACATGACAGGGACATGGAGGCCTTATCCACACCAACGGTCACTCACTGGAAAACGCTTGTGGATGATGAAAGTCGGGAAGGTAAAGCCTGAGAAACACTGTTTAAAAGCTCTGATCATGATGAAGTACATATAGATAATACGAGATGAAAATTTGAATATAGGTTACATTTGTGAAGTGGCTGGGATGAAGATCAGCACCTCCAAGTCTGAGGCCATGGTTCTCAGCCAGAAAAGGGTAGAGTGCCCACTCTGGGTCGGGGAGGAGGTCCTGCCTCAAGTGGAGGAGTTCAAGTATCTCGTGATCTTGTTCACGAGTGAGGGTAGAATAGACCGGGAGATCGACAGGCGGATCGGGGTGGTGTCTACAGTGATGCAGACGCTAAACCGGTCTGTTGTGGTGAAGAGGGAGCTAAGCCGTAAGGTGAAGCTCTCGATTTACTGGACGATCTACGTTCCAACCCTCACCGATGGTCATGAGCTCTGGGTCATGACTGAAAGAATGAGGTCGTGAGTACAAGCGGCCGAAATGAGTTTTTTCTGCAGGGTGGCTGGGCTCAGCCTTAGAGATAGGGTGAGGAGCCTGGACATCCGGAAGGGATCAGAGTAGAGTCGCTGCCTTATCTTATCTTGTCTTTTTCTATCTTATTCTATCTTAACTTTTTTTTTGTTATCTGATTTCATCTTGTCCTGTCTTATTTTACTCTTGACTAAACAAATAATAAGAAATACATTTCAATGGCTACTTGTTTTGGTGTAGTCATGCCAAGTCTGGTGCCATGAGAGGTTCAATAACATCATGCAGTTTATTAACGTTGCCCGAATCATTCAGAAATTCTGGATCCACAACTCATTGGTGAAATCCTAATGTAAATAAATTTCTTTCACATAAATCCATTCTGTCTAGCCGCTGCCATAAATAAGAACTTTGCCTTGGGACGATTCTATGTTCCCTTGCTCGTTTGTTTAAGACGGTCAGTGCAATAGCAGTAATGGTAAATGGTCTGTACTTATATAATGCTTTTCTACACATTAATGGTACGCAAAACGCTTTACACTACCAGCTTCACATTCACCCACTCATACACCAGTGGGCTGCCACTATGCCAGGCACTATCAGGCCTCACTGGGAGCAACTTAGTCTTACCCAAGGACACTTCAACATATGGAAAGTTGGAGGAGGGATTCGAACCACCAACCCTTCAAACATTGGACATCCCACTCTACCACCTGTGCCACAGCCGCTCTAGCAGTAGATGAACTGACACTACAGCGCCAACACCGTGGATGTTTAGCATTAATTTCAATGCTTCCATCTTCATTAAATGAGTGTCTTGTGAGAAATATAGAATGTAAAGAATGGTCTTCAACAGGAAGTCATAAATCTAAGGTTGTATTGACTTGAAAGTCACTTGCCTGAAATAATCAAGAAAAGGACCAACTGACTCAATAGAATCCAGTCAGTGTGACCCCCGTGACCCTAGTGAGGATAAAGCGGGTTCAGAAAATGAATGAATGAATGAATGAATGAATGAACTGACAATACAGCGTCAACATCATGGAGGTTTAGCATGAAAGTCAGTGCTTCCATTGTCACTAAACAAGTGTCTTGTGAGAACTCTACAATTTTATGACATGTGGCGAGATGGGACTTTACTCAACTCATGCATTAGAGGCCAAACATTTTTCAATGGAAACACCTACAAGTGGAGAAATTGTGGAATATCACTTTTGTTTTGCGAAAAGCTGTAATGGAAACCCAGCTACTGACAATTCCAGTTTTCAGCTTTGCATGACTGTGGTGTGACAACCGCTAGGATACTTTCCTTTTCTCTCTTCTCAGGTGTTTGGTTAAGTGTCGCCTTGGTAACCTGATGTTTGGACAAGTGTCTCCTAGGCGACCAGTGGGCAGACGTCCTACTGATTACAGTTGCTCATGTTCATGTATTATGTCAGTGCTTTTCCGTTAATAAATCTCTTCATACTGGAAATCTTCCTGTTCTGTGTGCGTTATTGTCAAGTACTTTGAGCCAGTCTTAAGTGTGGACTACACCATATTTTTCTTTCAGGTTTTGAAATACATTATCATATAAATAAAAACGCAGACATGATATTGGCTATTTATTAATTTTCATAACTCAAAAACCTGATATGCTGGAGAAATTCTGTTTTCATATTTGGAATAAATATAACCAATTTAGACAAAACTAAACCACAATCATTGTGGATCACCGTAATCAGGCACCAGTGTAATGCTACTGAACACTGACTGCAGAGGAGTTTTCAATCATAACAGGCCAGATGCATGTTGGTTGCATCCCACTACATACCAGATGTTTGGCCAGAAAATCTGTTTCTCTTGTTTTTCTCAGCTGACTGAAGTACGTGCTTACAGATATTGTAACCTGGAGTTAGACGTTGTTGTACAAATCAGGAATGACAGATGTACCCGACTAAAGAATGACAAGAAAACAGGTTAGTTCATCTGCTCAGCCGGTCAACCGCTCTGCACGGTGGGCGTCATTCATGGTTTTAAAAAGTTACACAATGTGTTTGACGCGTGAAGGCTGTTTTACACCAGTTCAGAAAACAAATGTAACACAATATGGCAGAACATGTTTATGCATTTATGACTGAAACTGTGTTTGACCTGAATATATGCATCATCTTTGAATTAGAACAAAAGACACAGTTATTCTTGGTTATACCCGACGTAGTAAATGTGTATCTGCAGTGAATGGGAAATCTATAATAATGGCACAACTCGGAAATAGATTTGACTGGACTATTTTTTTATTTTTTTTTTTTAGGACAAAAGGCTCTCCTTTATACTGAGCAATGATGGAAAATTACTCAGTTTTTTTTGTTTTGTTCTCTACGTTAACCAATAAAGACCCACCATCAACCAAAAACATCTACTGATCTAAACTGTTTAATACCTGTTGATCCATTCATCTTACCAATACATTTAATTAATTAGTGTAGAATAAAGTTTGTCATCTTTTCATGGTGATCAGATATGACCCATTTTGATATTTAGAGGTTCTGTAGTTACCGTGGAAACACTGTCATCTTCTACAACATTGATTCACCAGTAAAACCTAAGGAGTTGGATCAATGACAGTGGATGAATACACTGATTTTTATGTTTAGTTAATTATATTTTTGGTGGAAAAGTTTTTTTTTTCTGTTTTGATGAAGTAACCTTTGAATTTACTCTGAATTTTTATAAACATCTACATGATCACCAAATTAAATACAGGAAAATACATGATTTTCACTGAAAAAAAATAAAATAAAGAGGATGAAATTACAATAAATGGCAACACATCTTTCAAAAACGTTTAATATGTTTAATAGCGAAAAACACATTTGGGAACTGCCACAAAAGTAGCAGTGGGTCTGTATGAGTTAATTAACAAAAGCCCCAAACAATGAGTGATTAAAGCCCACCTTAACCCATAAACACCCAGTATTACTTTTGTGGTAGGTCGTAATGGAGTTTTTCCATCTATAGTTCATATTTCTAAAGTGATTTGTCACCATTTATTGTCTATCTAAACAATCCTCTTTATTTTGCATTTTTCTATTGAAAATCAAGTATTTTCCAATGTTTAACCCATGAAGACCCAAAATCTACTGTCGACCAAAGGCATCAAATAATCAAAACTCTTCATCGACTAATATCTATCAATACATGTGAATAACTGGTGTAAAATCCAGTTATTCATCATTTCATGGTCATCAGATGTGACCCATTTAGACATTCAGAGGCTCTGTAGTTACCATGGAAACATCATCATCTTCTACAACATTGATTGACCGGTAAAACCCATGGAGTTGGATCAATGACAGT
>JAPTGZ010000016.1:8174109-8187478 GCA_029814645.1 Fowleria isostigma | reverse complement strand
AGAGTCTAAGGACGGGGAATGCCTGGGAAATTAATCCATCTGCCTCACTGACTGTTTATTTGACTGTTGTTTAGTTTCCCATTTGCCAAATTCTGTAAAGCCCTGTGACATAACCTCGTTGTGATACTGGGCTCTATAAGTAAAATTGAACTGAATTGTCACATAATGCCTCTGGAGGTAGTAACAGAGCCATGATAAAGGTGAAATCATGATTCCAGAATGCTATGTAAAAGGTACACCTCTCCTTCCGAAACCAAGGTGTGATGTTTTGATGACATATTATGTGTGAGAATCTGGGGGGTGATTTAAAAATGAGCGTGGGCCATGTACAGTAAACGAACATATCAGTGAGACCAGAAAGACAATGAACTGGGTAGACCTGGAACTGGGTAAACCTGGGTAGAGATATGTGAACTGTTGTCACTTCTGGTGGAGAGCTCTGTCCATGCTAATATTTGTGGCTCTGTTCGTCCTCCATTATTGTTTTGAGTGCCAACACTGCTATGCTCAGGGTATTTCCAATGTGCAAGTTATACGTCACACTATACACTGCGTCACCGCCCCTTGGTTTCCGGAATGCAGGTTTGCTGTGTAAAAGTCCAGCCTGTCTCACCTCGGTTCCTCCTCTTTCGGCTTGGCTGTGGTAGCAAAAAGATGGAATCACCATTTCACCTTTTTTCGAGGATTTTTGCTTAAAAGTGGCTTATGTTTTATTCCTCTTTCATTTTCTTGGCTCAGAAAACTTTTCCTTCTGGTTTTCATCCTCAGCTTATCACATTCTTTTGCTTGAGATCCCAATGCGTTATATTTCAACACCTTGAAGGATGGAAGATTCAAGGCTACAGTGACTCACATACACCCGGAGACACACAATACAATACAATACAATGGTATCTTTAACATAACCTCAGAGCTCTTTTTCTGAACACACTCAAGATCACTTTAGGTATTTCTGGCTCCTTTTCAATGTAGAAATACTGTATTAGTATTGAGAGATCTTATGAATATGTTACTTATTATGAACACTACTTTTGTAATTTACTTGAACCCCCAGGAAAAAAAAATGCCCACTTTGTATGATATGAAAGATTTTTTACTACATAATTTAGAACTCTTTTAATATTTACATAATATAAAAGCATTTCTTGATACCACACCCTTACAGTAGGTTAGTGAACACTTTAAATTAACCTCACTTCTTTTCAACTGTAGATCTATTAAATTATCGACATAATACCATTTCATGGAATAGAAAAGGCATTATATGTGACACTAACATTCTGCAAGCAACTTTATTTTAGTATTCAGAGTTTTTGTGATGTGATGTATGTGATGTGAAGTATGATACAAATGTTTCTGGTACAGGAGATGCAAACAGGAGTTCAGCTCTAGCCATCAACAATATGTAAAAGACGAAATGGAACCCATTTCTGTCCAGAGTGGTGTTGACTACCTTTCACATGAGCAGCTCTCAAAAGCCATTCACACCTGCCATATGCGAGATGCTTTTCTGTGCGCCGTCTTTGTTGCTTGTTCAAAGTGTCAGAGTGTCGTGATTGCATGGCCTTGCCCTTGAGTGTGAATGGCTGTTTGCTTGATTACTCCAGAAGTCATCCATTCAATGGCCTTAGCTTTTGTTTTTCACACGAAACTTTGCGGAGCGTTGGCATCCAAGCTCATGGTCATGTTTGCCTGTAGTTCATTACTAGCATGTGATGTGAGAGAAAAGAGGAACTCATCAAAGAGCATTCTTTCCCTCCATTCTTTTTAGCCAAGGTTTCTCCGATGAATGAGCGGTGAGGGGAGGTGGCGGGAAGAAAGGATGAGAGGTGATAAACAAAGCAGGCTTGGTTCGCCCATCTCCAACGTGACCACACGTTCACAGAAATGTGATGGGGATTCGTCTTACCATGTTACTGCCTCTCATCTTACACATGTATTTATAGAAGAGGCTAATTTCCCCTCTTCCCCTCCTTATGTTATAAACTCACAAAAGGTGTGATATACACACAACAACAGTGTCATCTTATCAGGTCTGAGCCCTCCACATTCCTTCCTCTCTGACAGTGTGTGTGCTATTGTCACCGCTGCTGTCGTTTACACCCTGTGGTTCATTTGAAGGGGGAGTGTTGGGTTTCACAAGGACAGGGCAGCATGCACATCTCATTAACAGGTACAACAGGTGAGGTGTGAGAATGGCGGGCATTGCTTAATCAGGAAACGCTTGGCGTGGTCCAGGCTACGTGGAATAAATCTGCTGCTGCGTTTGCGAACTGCAAATAACAGTTGGCACCCATGTTAGCACATACCTGCAGTAATCTCACATCAACTCGCTAAATTTGATTTACAAGTCTGAACAAACAAGCTCTGGAATAATCAAAGTGACAGATGATTAGAATCAATATACGGACAATTGTTATGGTCCATCTGTCCAACAATTTGGTCAAGAGACAGATATAACAATCACCTGCCAGAGAAATGAAAGTCATACCTTTCAGCTTGTTCCATATCAAGTCAAGGTGAAAAATAAACTTTTAATCAGGAAAATGCAGTTCCTGAGGGCTTAAATCTGCATCAGTGGATGAATTTTTTCTATTGACAAAGGACTTTTCTATACTGTACAGAGCTACAACTCAAAGCGTCAGTGTATAAGATTTAGGGAGATCCAATGACAGACCTGTTATGTGATATTGATAATTGTATTGGCATTAGTGTATAATGTCCTAAATATAAGAGTAATTGTGTTTTTGTTACTATTTAGTGAGTCACCTCTACAGTCTGTCACCAGATTTTGGACTATGAACAATATCTTGAGTGCTACTCTGCAAAAGATGTGTTTTGTTACCCACTGTGTATGGGTGTGAGTTTCTGTTAAATCCCATTAAGCCCAGAACAGACAAACTAAATACTGGTTCTTACAAGGGTTTTCATGTTTTCATTGGCCACCATAGAGGAAAGTGAAGCAAGGCGGCTCATTTAGTTGCAAACCTCAACCACTGACGGTCATAGACTCAAGATTTAACCTATAAAGACCCAGTGCAACTTTGGTGGCAGTTCCCAAATTATGTTTTCTCTCTATTTAACCTTTCCTATGTAATTTATCACCATTTATTCAAACATTATCCTCTGCATTTTGTGTTTTTTCAGTGAAAACTAGGTGTTTTCCTGGATTTAATTTACCGATCATTAGGGATGGGAATTGAGAACCAGTTCTTTTGAAGAACCAGTTCCCAGTAGCTTGATTCCTTGAAATTGTTTCAACGATTTCAAGGAATCAAGGACTCCGACAATCAAGGAGTCCTTCAAATCGAGGAATCTATTTCAAGGACTTAATGATTCTGCTTATTGATTCCACTCTCCATGCACATGCACAATGACGTCAAGTGCCCTGTGTTGTTTTGGTTCAGAACATAGCTGTCATGACGTCCAGGCAGAAACTCTCTGAAGTCTTACTGTATTTCAGGTGTAGATGACACCAGGTCCATTTGTTCAAAGGAGGAAATCCAACAATTTGACATAAACATTTGTCCACAGCATCACATTCATCCACACGAATGTGGCATACTACCGGGGACTCGTGTTGTAAAATGATGTGTAATACTTACTGTGTACACATAATGTTCTGCAATATAATTGCTATATCTATGTGCATTTGCAACGGATACCTCTCTGTGTATGTTCCTTATATATATTCTACTCGCATTGTTTCTATGTATTTCTGCATGTATAACCTTCATGTGAAATTCACTACGTACAGATTTATATGTACAATCTACAAGCCTACTTGCTTTCTTTTAGTAGTACATATACTTTCATTTGCATGTTTTTCATGTATAGTTCTAGATGTATAATTCTCTGTGTAGATTCTTCATATATGGTGCTTGTGTATACTTGTGCATATGGCATTCTCATCTTTTTTTTCTTTTCTTTTGTTGCCAATCCTTCCATGTGTGTCTGTGTACACAGGTATGAAATGTATATGAACAGTATTGAATGTTGAACTTGTATATGTAATTACCACTGTGCATGGAGTGCATAAGCTCAAAATAAAATAAACTAAGCTAATGTCACATATTTGATACAATACTTAGCCACGTTTCTGCGCAACAGCCTTCTGGTACTGCACCACGGCTCCACACCACCTGTACCATTCTGCGCTTAGTACCGGTTCATGACTCTGGATTCACATTACCGCTACAGGTCCACAGCTCAGCTCCATCAGTACCACGAGGGATAAGTAGGTAAATCACACTATGTATCCGTAGATTAGTCAGCTACACTTTAAACTGATCTACCACAGCTCCAACAAGTACTTCACATGTATTTTACTGGCACAGAACCCAAATCGGATCTGGTGTCATCTGATATTATTATTTGTGCATACTGTACATTATATTTTTTTGTGCAGAAATGGAAATATAAGACATTTAATGCAAACAAAGCTGTTTGTACTCTTATTCCCTCACCCAATGAGAATCAATAAGGAATCAGATCAATAAAATGAATCGAAAATGGAATCGGAATTGTTAAATTTTTATCAATTCCATCCCTACTGATCATGTAGATATTCATTAAGAGTGTAATCAGACCTACTTTATTTGGCTCATTTAAAATGAACTAGAGTTCATTTCCCCAGAAAGTATGGATTTATTTTTAGGTGTGAATACAAACATACAAACTCTGATTCAAACCAAGCAAATGGTTCTCAAATGGACTCTGGGCTGGTTCAGTTTTGGTGTTTGAGCTGAAACAAATCAAGGAACCATGTCCCTTTTTGCTCGACGAGCCACCATAGCCTTGTGGTATTGAGGAAGAAGTTAAGCTGCATTTATAGCCAGAGTTTACAGGCAGCCATGACCCGTGGACAGATGTGAAGCAATGAGGAGATTAAATGTCTCATTGACATTTGGTCAATGGTTATGTAGACCTCCATGTTTGTTTTTGTCAAATCTGATTCACCCCAATGCCGACTTTTCTGTCTAATGCCAGCGCAGTTCGTCATATGCATGCTTCTGTTTTCAAATGTTGGTCCACTAGCAAAAACTCCAATGAAAATACGATCCGACCCAAAAAACAATAAAGTTCGCATTCAGTCCAAACCAAATTAGTGGACCAAAGGACTTTCCTGTGTAAATACACTCTAAAACTCAGATTAAAATTCAGGATTATTATATAAGAAACAGAAAACTCAAGAAAAAGTGACTTCTTCAGTTAAATATATTATTAACTGAACATATACCCAGTGTGTCCATCCATTGTCATTGATCCAACTCCATCGATTTTTCTGGTGAAACAATGTTGTAGAAGATGACAGTGTTTCCATGTTCACTACGGAGCCTCTGAATGTCCATTGTCATATCTGATGATGATTTCTGAGAAACTGCATTTTGCACCAATTATTTGCATACATCGATAGGTTTAGTGAATCAAACAGGTATTAAACATCTTAGATCTGCAGATGCTTTTGGTCACCGGTGGCTGTTTGGGTCTTTATGTGTTAAAGCCAATGAAATGATTCCATGAGTCAAGGTTCAGAGGTTATTTTGTAATGGTCTGGTAGCAAAATCCACCAAAAGAAAACATATTTACATGTGGTTTCAATAAGGAGAAAGATAACTTGTGAGTATGGATCATTAGATATGTTTACAACATTTAGACAGAAATTGATTTGTGTACTTTGAAAAGAGATTACATTCTGTGAGGTTAGCATGTTAACTTGTTAGTGGTTATCTTGTATAATGTTTGTTGTCTAAATTTTGACTTAATGGTGCTTGTGCAAAAGTCAGAGGGTTTATAAACTGATGGTATTTTATCTTCAAGGGGAATGTTTTTGCCAAATCTCCTGGCAGTCCATGAAACACTAATATTTCACATGGAACATAAATGTCAACCATATGGTGCTGCTGTAGGAAAAATTGGGAAATCTCTTTGGGACCACCACAATCCACCATGAAACCATCATTCTTGTCAACCAAGGCTGTTGTATATTTGTTGAAATATTTCAGTCTAGACCAAAGTGGTGAACCAACATCGGCGTCCTAAAGCCACACTGTGGTTAGACTTACTTTATTGATATATAAGAGTGTTTTGTGAGATGGACAAATAATGGTCATCGCAAGAAACCATGGTGTGGGGGTGTAGAGGGTGAAAAACACCAGTAGTGTTGGTTTCATTCAGTTATTTTATATCGTGACATGCAATGACAGTGTATCTTTCAACAACAGGACTTCAGACATATGGTTCATATATCTGTCACTGAAAGAAAGAAACAGCCCATTCCAGTCATTTATCCTGCAGCCTTCCCAGCTCCCTTTCCATTCTCCAAACTTTTTTTCTACAGTGGGCCCATTCATCCAAGCTGACGACATCAGTTGAGTGTGACATTTTTTTAGTATGAATTACACCTAAAATATATTCTGCACTCTTGTCTTCTGACTCTCAAATGTGAACAGTCAGCAATAGATGTCCAGCACGCTCAAATGCTTTTAATGGATCCAGCTACAAGAGAGGAATTGGTTTAAAGTTTTCATTGCAGTTTTGGGCAGATTTATGAGTCAACTCCCCAGCCCACCAGTGTTGGGAATAATGCATTACAAAAGTAATGCATTACTGTAGCAGATTACTTTTTACAGTAACACAGTATTGTAAGGCATTAATAATCAGTATTCATTAATATTTAACTTGGTACATGTTCAATATCACTTGCTTTACACCTCATAATTTAACAGTTTAAATGAAAGAAACAACAAAACAAAACAGCAAGACCGTGAGGAATCAAAAGTTCTATTTCCTGTTGGTGTTCAACCAATGGGTGAAGATGGCAGAAGACAGTACATTGGCTCATTACCTAGCGGGTTAATGAGCTTATTGAAAGCAGGGTTAGGGTTAGTCTAACCATGTTGTCAAGAAGCTAGTTAGCATGATCCCTGTGATCAACAATGGCAGGGTAAGCTAACGTTTTTAAAACCCTATTTGGACTGGATTAGTACCTGGGGACGTGGGGTAAAGTAATAATTGCTGGACATTTTAGTCCCGTCCGGATGCATTGTATCAGTAATCATTACCATAATATACCACAATGTACCACAATACCACAATGTCAATAAAGATTACTTTTACCTTCTGTAAAATGGTCTGTGAAAATGACCCCAGGTAACACTAATCCAGTCCGAATAGGCCAGTAGGTAATATATGTGTAGATGTTCCATCGTATCCTGTTTACAAGTCGTTTTTTTGCAGCTTTTCAAGCATGGAGGCTCTTGAAAAAGTGCTCAGTTTTTCAGAAGACAGCTGGACAAGTGCATCCCTGTTGTGTACTGTTGGAATTGGTGTACGACAAACAAGATTCAGACACAAAAGAAGGTCTAAAGTACTTTTTTAGAGGCATGGGACTTCTGATTGCTTTAGGTAATGTAGCAGGGCTATTTGACTAATAAAACAAATGTTAGCTTAATCATCCAATTGATGGACACTATTAATGTTCTTGGCAGTAATAACAGGAAGTAACGTCATATGCACATGACAACGGGGGGGATGGCAATGCTTGAATGGATTGTCCCCTCCCACTTGTGGTAGTTTTACTGACATTTCTTATCCCATGCAAATCGGCCATTAATATTACAGACGTCCTGTAGTAAAGTGGTGCTACCCCACATCCCTACGTAAAACTAATCCAGTCCGAATAGTGCTGGTTAGAATTCTCGATTATTAGAATTATTAGAATTAGAATTATCGATTGTGGGTTTATCTACCAGTGTCCTCAGCACAGTGGCCCTTACAGGGTACTTGTACAGGTCTTAAAAGTCTTAAAAAGTACGGAATTTTGAAACACTGTTTTTCATACCTTTAAAAGTTAGAAATTTTGTGCGAACATCTTAATAAAGTATGGGAAAAAAGTTTATACCAAAGCACATAATCTTATAAAATAAGAAATATATGAAGAAAGTATTCTAAAAACTGAATATGATTTCACTTACTGGTCGGTGTTTCAATGATTTTAGTTAAACTTGTTGGTGTGATATCTTGCATTTTTGCAATTTTCATATGTTTTGAAAATGTTTCTGTCAGTAAAACAAAATTTACTGTGAATTCAATCATAGATTTATCAAAATGAACTTTTCCACTACACGCAACAGTAGGAATGCAAGTATAAAAGTACATAAAGTCAGTCTGGCAATTATAAAAAAAGTACAACAACCATGGTTCAGGAGGTACAGTGGGTCATCCAATAACCAAAGGGTTGGCAGTTCAAATCCTTCTCTGGTCCTAGTCATGTGCTGCTGTGTCCTTGGGCAAAACACTTCACCCACCTTGCCTCTATCGCTCACACTGTTGTATAAATGCATATGGATGTTTGGTGGGGGTCTTTCGGTGTGATTTGGCAGCCACGCTTCCATCAGTCAGCCCCAGGTGGATACAAATGTAGTTGACTACCACCAGAAGGTGAATGTGGGAGTGAAAAAATAATGGATCAATATGGTAAAAGTGCTTTGGGTGCCTTTAAAAGGGGGTATAGAAAGCTAATCCATCATTATCATTATTATTATAAAATGTTGGGATTGCTGGGACTCAAACATTGAAGACTGTAGTGTTACTTACTGAGCTATCCATCCACATCTACCACGGAGTGCAAGTTTATACATCCAAAAGCTCTCCTATCTCTTGTATTGGGGGGGGGTTCAACTGCTAATACAAGACTCATGTAATGCAGTACAATTCTAAGACAACATTATTGTAAGGTAAAGAATGACTTTTAAAAAATAGTAACAAATAATCTGTAATGTGTTACAGTTTGGAAGTAACTTGCACAACCCTGCAGACCACACACAGAGGGTTGGGGATGGTGAGCGATAACGAAACACACACCAAAGTAGTGACAAAACATCTCTTACAGGCTAAAATGATGACAAAAAAGTTTGGGCACCACAGGCAGAGCTGTCTAGAGTCGTCCCCCTGGAGACAGAGACCTACATCATCCGTTAAATATTTCAGTCCCAGCGTTCATGTCGGGGAGACAACTCTCACAGACTCCCCGCCGTTCCCTGTTAATGAATATTAAGAGGGACATTTTCCTGAGGGTGAGGCCCCTTTTATTTATTCCCTTTATTGTTTTAAACTCTCGTCTGTCTCCTCTTGGTCTTGGTCTTTGCTGGTAATTCAATCGTGCGTTCATCAGCTTGCGCGAGGTTTGCATCATTAAACCACGTTGACCTGGCTGAGACAAACAGCGAGGAAATGACGAACGCAACGTGCAAGACATTAACTAAAGAGGACGAACTAAAGGAACTAAACAGACTACTGTTTCAAAAGGAAGTGTCTGCAATTGTTCTGCAAGTACAGTAACATGCAGAATGTAGACTGTTCAATTCTGGATTAAAAAATAAATCATCAAAATAAATGACAAGGGTGAATGACTATCATCTTTATTTAGTGAAAATCTGAGGTGAATTTTTTTTACCCTTTTTTGGGCTATTATAGCAAAAACACATCATCAGTAGGGTGAAACCAGTGTTATATAAAGTACTGGAAAGTCATACTTGAGTAGAAGTATGGGTATCCTACCAAAAATGACTGATTTAACAACACTGGGTTAAACTAACCTGTTTCACTATGGTCAAAACCAGGGCTAATCAATTATTTTTACTATTTAGTGCTGTGGCACAGTTGGCAGAGCAGGTTGTCCAATGATCGAAGGGTCGGCGGTTAGAATCCTGCCTCCAACTGTCCATATGTTGAAGTGTCCTTGGGCAAGACACTGAACCCTTACTCCCAGTGAGGCCTGGTAGTGCCTTGCAGCCACCCACTGGTGTATGAGTGTGTGTGTGAATGGGTGAATGTGAGGCTTGTATTGTAAAGTGCACTGGGCATTATTAATGTGCAGAAAAGTGTTATATAAGTACTGACCATTTACCATGTAGCCAAATGCTATGGCCTGAGGGCTGGACCCCTGCAGTATTACTCGGTGGCCACCTTATTGTCAGAGGGCCCTTTAGTCAGAAAATTAGTGTGGCTTTAGTTGGTAAATCTAACTCTAACTCTTTTCTGACTAACAAGCCTTCTGACAGTAGGGCAGCATTAATCTAATACTGGATGTACAACTGACACATATCGCTATCACATTTAACTGTTAACCTATTGTGTTACATTTTAACATTAACTGCTGGCTTTTAGTGCAAGTAAGAAATGGAAGCATTACATTTAGAACCATTTCTGATCATCAATATTGCTTTGTTCTCTGGCAAATACAATTTTGTCATTTTTTTTTTTATATTCACCATCAGTTTTGTGTCTCTTCTTTGTTGAATGTGCCATCTTTTCAAAATGATGCCGGTCTCTCTGGCCTTACATAAATGGCAGCGATGCTACAAAACTATGGAAAGTGATGCAAAAGGGCGTAAGACTGCCTTTAAAATTGACGTGAGCGACGCATTTCCTTTCATAGTCAACACACTGAAGGTAAGCGAGCTGGGTAAAGCATAAAATGGAGGTAGTAGAGTCAGGTACATCCTGGGTGTCCAACCAGGTGATATTCAGATTAACATGGCTACTGAAGAAGAGTGGATTTTGAATTGGTGCCACCAAAAAACCATGGTAAATGTCCGGCCTCTGAAATGCAACAGAGATCAGGATGGGGAATTCCAATCTCTTGTTCGACCTATGCCAATTCTAGACAGGGAGAGGTATTTCCAATATTTCTGAGTGTCTGTTGCTAATTTTGACGGCCTGCTGACCTGAGTGGCGGCTTTCTGTTGAAGACTCTGGTGAATCACCACCATCCAACTGGAGCTTTGCAAAGGCTTGCGGTGACCTTGAGATACCTGTCAACATAACGTGTTAAATTAAACTACATTGCTTGTATATTGCCCCTGCTGGTGACGTATGGTATTACATGCATCGCTGCATCACATATCAAATTTCACATAACAAAGACGCAAGCACACATCATGGCGACCAATATGTCTTGATAGGTTGCAGTGCATTCACATGTGCGTGCCCTTGTGTTGACTATGAAATTGCACTTAAATGTAGCAAATAGCCACATGTACGGTTTAATGGCTGTTAAACTATTTATTTACTATTTGTGGGTAGTGGGGCTGCTTGTTGAATAGCCCTGGTTTAAACTGTTATATTCAATTCTTTGAGCATGCATTCCCCAAATGTGCAAATTTTTGTATATTTGACTCATTCTTTGCTAGAGTTGACCTGACAATGAAACAACGTGGGCTAACATCTTTTTTTTCTTCCTCGATGAATTGGTAGACTAACAAAACATTTCTCATCAGATCCTTTCTTTTACATATTTTACTGGCCTCCCAGCAATTAAGCCTACACACACATGCACAGAGGCAGCTGCTGCGAGTGCAGATTATTCTATCAATGTCAAACTTCAATGACGCTTGTCATCTGATAAGGTTTGGTTTTAATAAATGAGGGACGAGCAGCCAAGCTGAATGCGGCAGTTTAACCCCCTGTATGCACGGCACAGCGTGGCATCCCGCCGACAACTCCTTCATCACCCACGTTGTGTTCATGGTCAGAAACTGAACCATCCAGGCATTCATCATCAGTCGCAGCAGTTCAGAGCATCATGACTGGGATGCAGCTGCTAGTGACCAAACAGACATTTCAATTACTGTTGAAGCTGCTTGTACAGCCCACCATGACCACAGCATTTTAAAGGCTTTTAAGGAGGTACAGTGAGCTGAAAATTCACTTGTTGATGTTATTTTTCAGTAGGAGTGGAATATATATTCACAAAGAATTGTTAGCATTAATGTTTCCCTCTTTACACATTTGGCAGAAACCTTCATTTCAACACTCAATTGGAGGCTTGTGTCTCCGAAGGGTATTATTTATGACTCATATCCTTTCAACACTAGTAGTGAGTTGTAAGGGGTTGTATTTTTTTTCCTCCATTAACCCATAAAGACCCAGTGTTAGTTTTACAGTACTTTCCAAATGATTTCTTTCCTCTATATTTAATATTTCTTAAGTAATCACCATTTATTATGAAATAACCCTCTGTATTCGCAATTTTCCAACAAAAATATGGTATTTTCCAGTATTAAATTTACTGATTATGTAGATAAAAGCTTTATGTTCATAAAAGCTCAGATCAAACTTAAATATTATTAGATCAAACACTTAAGAATAAGGTATGTTTTAAGTGAAATATGTAATTAACAGAATAAACTAAATGTGTCCATCCACTGTCATTGATCTAACTCCATTGGATGTACTGGTGAATCAGTGTTGTAGAAGATGACAATGTTTCCATGGTAACTACAAAGCTCTGAACATCCCAGTCACACGGAGTTGGATCAATGATAGTGGATGGACACACTTAGTTTATGTTCAGTTCAAGATAGACTTTACTGAAAAAGTCACTTTTTCTTGAGTTTTTGCTGTTTTGAGCTAATAACCTTCTGCTTTAATCTTATGAACATCTACATGACCAGTTAATTTAATATTGGAAAATACCTGATTTTGAATGGAAAAATGCAAAATATAGATAAATGGTGACAAATCACACAAGAAATGGTAAATATAGAGAAAAAATTCATTTGGACGCTACCTCAAAAGTACCACTGGTGACAAAAAGCATTTACAGATCTCAACTTTTTAATACCTCTTGATCCATTAATCCTATCAACACATAAATAATTGGTGTAAAATACAGTTTTCCATCTTTTCCTGGAAATCAGATATGACCCCTTTGGACGTTCAGAGGCTCCATAGCTACCCTGGAAACACTGTCATCTTCTACAACATTGATTCACCAGTAAAACCCATGCAGTTAGATCAATAAGAGTGAATGGAGACACTTGGTTTAACGTTCAGTTAATTATATATTTACCTGAAAAAGTAATTTTTTCTTCAGTTTTCTCTGTTTCTTATATAAAAACCCTCAACTATAATCTGACATTTTATGAACCATTTTATGAAACATGATCAGTGAATTAAATATAGGAAAACACTTGATTTATTCTGATAAAATGTAAAATAAGGAAGGATAATAGAAAAATAAATGGTGCTAAATCACTTGAGAGGGGTTAGATGTAGAGAACATTTCATGTGGGATACCTACAGAAAAGTAACACTAGGTCTTTTTATGGGTTAAGTACCTTTTTGACATACTTATACACACTGTACTGACTCATATGTGTGTTACTGTAGTCAACTTCCTCAGACCTACAGAAGTGAATGTGATATTCTGTTAACTCTTTCCCCCATATAGACAACAGTTGACGACCCCCCTCCCCATGTACCCTTAATGACTAGTTTTGAAACCTCTATTTTTGCCATTAGCAGAGGTGGGAAACTTTGTTACTGTACTTAAGTAGATTTTTCAAGTATCTGTACTTTTCTC
>JAPTGZ010000016.1:8066256-8078871 GCA_029814645.1 Fowleria isostigma | reverse complement strand
CCAGGGTGTACCCCGCCTTCACCCTTAAGTAGCTGGGATAGGCTCCATGTGACCCCCGTGACCCTAGTGAGGATAAAACAGGTTCAGAAAATGAATGAATGAATCTGTAATTTCCCTGCTAGATGTTACTAAATATCACATCCAGAGTCTTTTGTTGAAACATAACCTTCAAAGATGCAGTCACAGTAAATGCAGTAAATGTAAGAAGCCAAGTGTTCCAGTGAAAGACCCTACTACATAAACCATCCCAGGTTGGCCTTGGCTTGATCTACCAGTAAAACTCCTTTTTGATTAAATTTGTGCAGGTTTGTCTCCACAGCCCTGCAGTGTGATCATCCTCAATGCGTAGATCTTTGTCTGCTGCCTTACCCACGCCACTCATCTAATTCCCAACAAGCTGATTTCCACCCAAGATTATTTAACCAAGGACCTGCATTGTTTATTTTGTTATATAAGTCAATAATCTTTTCCCTTCACTATTCCCCAGATTTAGCTAATCTGCCTAATTACAAATGAGCATTCTCCACATCGAAGACCCAGATTTCCAAATTAAGACCGTTGCTTCTAGGGGATGCTGAATCAGCTGGTACCGGCTGATGTTTTCTCTTCACAGACCCCAGACGGTTCTGAAGCTTCCTCTTCTACCTGCCAGGTCTCCACGGCCAACTGACGGAGACAGAAACTGAGCTTTGTTTAATTTGACCTGCTGATGTGAATAGAGAATATTTGTTGAAATTGTTGAGTGTATTTCTGAAACCCCAGTTTGCTAAAGTGGCTTCGGTGTTGATTCACAAATCTCCCATCAGCCTTAGCAATTAACCAGCACAGAGAAAAGGCAGAAGTCAATAGACACTATTGCCTGTAGCCTTGAAAACAGTGAAGGAAAACAAAGATGTCTGAGAAAAGGTGGTTGCCATGTGACACCAGACTGACATGTTCACATTCATGACTATAAATATAATTATATATATATTTAATTATTGTCTTTACGAGTAACTTTGCAGGTACATATATTTTTCTTTTTATGTTTTAATTAGTTTTATTATTTTACTCACACAAAAGGGATGTCAGTGTAAGTTATTAATTATTAAGAATTAGTGAAGTTGGTGGCAGTGTTTTTAAGCTTCAACAGAAACAGGGACAAACTTTCCTCTCTTGATGAACTAGATTTACCACATTTAGTCATCTAATTGTTAGATTATACCATTAATGGTGAATAAGACAAGATAAGATATTCCTTTATTAGTCCTACAAGGGGGTTTACAGCAGCAAGATTATAGTACAAACAAAGAACACAAAAGCAAAATGAAAAAAAGTAAGACAATCAAAAACCTATAAATACGATTTACAGTTGTGCACATGTTGATCAGGGATTGGGAAGATACTCATATGTACACCTATACACACATAATTATAAATATAGACATGTACATATTATTGTATATGTACATGTGTTGACTATTTGGAGCACTTTTTGTTGTGACGCCTGACACCTGAACGAGCACTTGTTTTCTACTGAATCTTGAGTTGTATGTTTTATCTAACAAATGGGACCTAAGTCACAATAATATTTATGTGCAGTCAATGTATCACTAATATTAAGTTATGTTTTTGTTTTTTGGTTTTTTTTCCAAGGACCTTTTGATCAAGATAAAAAGACCAGAGAGTGTGAAGTATAACAACATGCAGAGTAGAGGGTATGCATCTCAGGTGTTTTCTACAAAAAACAATATCTTTCAGTTTCTTCTTTATAAAAGGGGATATCAAAATGTGAACCCCACTCCACTAGTGATGCCCTGTTTTGATATTCTATGCTTCATTTTAACCCTGTTTTATGGTCAGCCTCGACGGTCCTTTTCTAACAACCTTTTCATCAGTTCAGTGGCAAATCCAGAAAAAAATAGAAAGGGGGGGGGTCCATGGTGGGAGCCCTGATGGGAATTCAAGGGGGGCAAAGAGAAGTAAAACTAACATTATAAATGCTTCAAATGACTCGATGGTTCAGTGGATACCACTGTTGTCTCAAAGCAATAAGGTCCTGGATTTGACTCCAACCAAGGACCTTTCTGTGTGGAGTTTGCATGTTCTCCCCGTGTTTGCATAGGTTCTCTCCAGGTACTACAACTTCCTTCCACCATCCAAAGACATGCACTGATAGGTCAAGTGGTTAATTAATCTAAATTGCCTATAGGTGTGAATGTGAGCTTGACTGTTTGTTTTTTTTTTGTCTCAATATGTCAGCCCTGCGATGAACTGGCAAAATGTCCAGGGTGTACCCCGCCTTCGCCCTTAAGTAGCTGGGATAGGCTCCATGTGACCCCCATGACCCTAGTGAGGATAAAGCGGGTTCAGAAAATGAATGAATTTTGGCCTTGCGATGAATTGGCGTCCAGGTTGTACCCCATCTTTGACCGTAGGGAGCTGGGACAGTCTCCAGCCCCTCCCCATGACCCTAGTGGGGATAAAGAGGCTCAGAAGATGAATGCATAAATGATTCAAATCACATAAAAGTATAGTTTTATTAACTAATCAAATGAATACAATATAACGTCACTGATTTTGGAACCAGCAGACCAATACAAGAGACAGGAGAGTTTTGGGATGCATTCATTTGTGCCTAAAAACATGTCGACAGGTAATTCAGTAGGCAATGCTTAATGCTATGGTCTACGATGCAGGAGTACTCAGCCTAAACTGATTTGCACGTGCTATTTTAGGATATGTTAGGATATGTCCCTGCTCAATAATCAGTGTCTGTTTAGGTATTTAAGAGATATTGTATTTGGGGTACCACTCTCCAGACTGAAAGCTCCATTTTTACCCCACTTTGTATTCTACTTGAAATTATAAACCATACAAATACAGCAATGTAAACTAAAAAAAATAATATTGTCCCCAATACCATTCAAGATTCTTTAAAATTAAGAGAAAGTAATTATAATCCAAGAGGTCTTTACATTTCAGAATGGACTTAAGTGAGGACACATGTGAAGTCTGGATGGATTTGGGTTGTAGGTGTGTAATTATGGGATGGACTTGATGAATTTAAGTTGTTCACTTTTCGGATCAAGTTTTAAAAATGCCTTAAGTGTGAAATCATCAGGAATATTAATTGAAGATGCTAAATATGTTTTTTTTGTTGTTAATTTTTTTTGTTATAATGAGAATTCCAATGCTGTACACATTTAATTTAATGTTATCAGGTGAAAAGGATGGGCACAAAATAAGCTTTTGCCTCTGGCCTATTCCTTTTTTTGGTTTTTATGTTTATTAAGATTATTGTACATGCAATGATAAAATATACAAACCAAAAACAATTTGTTCATTTGTTCATTCAATGAAAATGCGAACTAATTCACAGGATAAATATTTATTTAGAATATTGGTGGTGGCAGATAAAAAAGCCATTACCAGGAAGTGGCTAAAAAAAAAAGATGTGTCAAAAATAGAGAATTGGATAGAGGTTATAAGTTTTATCTTTCGGATGGAGAAGCTGACATTCATTGTTAGACTGGAATCAGACAAATTCACTAATTATTGGAAAGACTGGGTTGATTTTGTAACACTATGAAGAGTTAATTTTGTTTGATGAAAGTAATGTGCGTATAGATCATGTAAACGCTTGGTTCATGTTACACACTTTAAATTTTCTACAGGTAAAAAGAAAAAAATTGAATGGAAAATTTGTTTCTCATTAAGTGTGATTTAAGTTTCTGTTAATATTTTTGTCATCTCTGTCATTGCTCTCCTCTTTGAATAAGTTTTTTTTTTCTTTTTTCATATATACATACACACACACTCACACACATATATATATATACACACACATACATATATATGTATATATATAAATTACATACATGATGTAAAATGTTAATATCATAATGCTGCATGAAAAATAGCAATAAAAAACGATTACAACAAAAAAAGAAAACGTGAAAGATTCTCTACTAAGGGATTTTTTTTTTTTTAATTCATTGTGTTGCAGGGTGCTGGAACCTATCCCAACTCCCAACAGAGTTCATCACAGGGCCAACATATACAGACAAAAAACCATTCACACCTACAAGTGATTAAATTGACCACTTAACCTATCAGCGTGCATGTCTTTGGAAGGTGGGAAGGAAGCTAGAGTACAAGGAGAACACACAAACTCCACAAATAAAGGCTCAACCAGCTGACCCTGACATCAAAACGTGGACTTATTACCCACTGCACTGCTTTATTTTTACAAATTAATGCTAACCTAATATGTGACATTTTTCCATCAGTAAACATGTACGAGTGGCATCAGTAATTAGACGACCAAACTTCTTAGTTGTGACTCTCTGATCTGTTGATCTGCAGCCTACTTCCTCGAATCTCATGTAAGTGGAAATAACCTGGAAATTCTATTACGGTTACCATAAATCATAATTAGGCCTTATTACAATATACATCGAAAGAATGTGATGAACATGATCAAAAAGGCGGTCCTGAGTTAGCATGTGTTCCAGAGGAAACAAGTTCTACCCTCCCTCTGCCCTCCAATCCAGACTCGAGGGCAGCAGGGCAAGAAATAAACAGATTTGAAAAAGCAATCAACAGCCCCTCCACACCCCTCCACCCCACCCACCCCCAGAGCTGATTTGCATCTGATCCCCAGATCATGTTTTATTTATCAGTAATCACAACCAATCAGGGAAGAAATTAATCAATGAAGGCGCAAGGCAGGAGCGATATCCGCCATCTGGGGGTCGCACTGATCCCTCCACCCCCTGGCAGGCACAGACACACAAACTCACACATGGACATTTTACACACATCCAAGGTCCAACATGGGTAGACAGATACACACTCATGCATGCACACACACACACACACACACACACACACACACACACGGGCAGGGAGCAGCAAATACAGACATGCTGTGAGAAAAACACACATACTCACACATGCGTGGACACACACATGCACTGGCTTCGATGGCAATGCGGTGAAAAACACACACACACACACACACACACACACACTGAAGCCCCCTTTTCCACTGGCTTGTCATAGGCCCATATTTAGGTGACTGATATTTTTCTCTCCCCCTACCAATGAGCTCCAAGCAAGTCCATATGGCCCGGATCAAAGGTGTTGCTGGGTGCATGCTTCTGCTTTATTGCCATCCGCTGCTGTTAATTAGGAAACAAGATCACAGGCAGTATTAAAATCCAATTAAATTGATATGAACAGATTGCCAAGTGATGTTCGCTAATGTATAATTGAGCACCATGCAAATTTCTCTGGCTGCCTTTTGTTTTGCCGTGTCTCTGCCTCTATCTCCCCGGCCCACAATGAGCAGCCGAGCTTGAAACTTTCCCTCTTTCTGTCGTCACTGGCTGAGAGATAAACAAGTTAATGCCCTGAGATGGGGGGGTGTTGCTTTCATCAGTTAAAGTGATATCCTTCCCATCATGCACCAAAAGGAGGTTTTTTTGAGGGGTTGGCCAGGATGGCAGCGGGGCACGTATCCCAAGTTGATTCGCCTCTCTCGCTCAATGGGCAACAGTCTGGCTTGTCCGGACATGAATGTTTGGGAAAAGCGGGTGTGTTGTAATATTCAGATATTTACATATTCCATATTAGAATTAGACTGAGTCATATCAGAGCTGCATGTACAAGTAGAAACATGGCATTCGAAATTATTTAGATTTATGTAAACTATTGGCTAATGTCATCACCTGTACGCTGGGGCGACGCCAGCAATTGTGAGCCCTTCATAAAATACAGTATCTCTCGTTTTGTCATAATGGGGGGTGTATATACACGTGGGTGCGCTCAAGAACTTTCGTAACTGCTGTAAACTGAAAGTGAAACTTAACATGTGCTGTACAGCCAACTCCTGGGTTCTATACCTCTATTCTATGGTGGAGCTTGCACAAAATTTTTACAACTTCAAACCTCATTGGGCCCCCCCTCCACTGCTCCATAAAGTTGTCATGTTTACCCCCCCTTTATGGTACCCCTGCCTGTATGTGGTAAATAGTTAAAACTAAGGCTATGTTCAGACTGCAGGAAAATGTGGCCCAAATCCATGTTTTTTTTTTTTTTTTGCCCATATGTGACCTGTGTCTAATCCATTAAAGACAGTTTGAACAGCACAAATCAATTTTTTTTTTTTCAAATTCAACCCAGACCAATTTCATATGTGGTCCTAAATCCGATCTGATATCACTGATGTCACATTTATCCAACATTTTTGAAATTCACTGAACAAACATTACAATTCGGTATTCCAGGAGGAGAAGTGGTGGAAAAACATATTTACTTCTGTAAGCATAGTGTGTTCTTGCACGGTCACGCATTACATCAGGACCTCTTTTGTGCATGCGGGTGACTTTAAGGTTGCACTGAGTTCATATTCAAAACTGATAGAAGTCACATTTAATGTGTAACGTGAACAAGCACACAAAAAATCATATTTCACCAAAATTTCCAAATTGTGCATCAACACCTGCTGTCTGAACACAGCCTAAGTTCCTGCTTGAGTCTTGAAATAAATCTGATGGATCACATGACAATTAAGAGGATAAGAGGAAACTACATTTTCTTTTTCTGCCTTTCTAATCTTTATTTTTCCAGCTTTGGATCACAGGTTAATCCTACACCTTAAATGTGAAACATTTAATTAATCAGGTATTAAGTTTAAGGTGTCTTTGGCAAATCTGAATAAAGCAAAAGAAACAAAGGGGAAAAACGACCACGGGTGACAAACACACGTAACTGCCTTTAGAAAGCATTTAAAAGATGAAAAGGTTGGGAACTAGTGCTCTATCACAGTCCTGAAGTTACATCAAAAATACAATTAAAAAATGGTGTAATATCTTACACCTGCAACTCACACAAATATGACCTTTAACCCTTCATCAGGCAATTGGCTATTTTTGGTCATTTCCACAAACATTACAAGATAGTTTCAGCAACAGTTCCAGTGAGGACAGTGAGTCAACAATCTCAGGTCCAATGTGGTCTACAGGGTCTGAAAGGTCCACCTCTGCATGAACAGTGGACCTGCTTTGTTAGGTACCATAAAGTAATGGTACTAATGTGAATAATTATGTTCAAAGGGTTAATGTGGATGTTGACACGTGTATGTATCAGCACTTATGTTGTTGTAATCCAGGGGTTCCCAAAGGGGGGTACGTGTACCCTCAGGGGTACTTGGAAGAAGCCCAGGGGGAACTTGAAATGTTTTTGGGAAAAGTACATTAAATGAGTCACCATGTAGTACATACAAAATAAATATGAGAATGAATGCTGAAATATAAAACACAATAAATACATCCATATAATAGTTTTATTGTTAATCATCTTGTTTAACCTTTGGTAACAGTTAAATATTATTCAAAATGAGTTTATTTGAATAGCAAAGTAAATATTTTTTGCATATGAAAGGTTTATTTATTAATTACCAACCAATTTATTTATTTTTCTTATCAATGAAAGAGAGCAATTTTCAGTTTATATTTTGCACACAAAATTTACTTTAAGTATTTATATGTTACAGTTAAATATATGTTTTGTTTTGTTTTGTTTTGTTTTTTTACAAAATTTTAAAAATATAAACAGACACTTTTGGCACATGAACAAATTTTGCCTAATTTTTTTGTCAGTCAAAAATGCTGAAGAGTTGAGCGTACTTAGCTAAAAAAAGTATATTTCAGGGGGTATTCCACTGTAAAAAGTTTGAGAGCCACTGTTTTAATGCTTTTAAAGTGATGTTCTTTTCACATTAGGTGTGTTTTTTTATATTTTATATGTATACTTGTTAGATTTTTTTTTTTTTTTTGCCACTCATGGGTAAGGAACCAAATATGGTAACTTCACTGACCTTGGTTTTTGACATAACAATACAAATTTTTGGAAAACTTCAAAAAGGAATACATAAGTGTGATGTCCTCCGATGACACACTAAGGTTACATTTTGAATTTGAGTATTCCTGAGTGCCCTATAAAGGGTTAAGAAGACAATGCAATTCAACCACTTAGTTCTTCATCAAGGTCAGTTCACATCGATCAGTTGCCACTGATACCAAACAAAGATTGACAATAATGCACTGGCAGTTGGACCTCCTAGAGGGGAAGAGGACTGACATCGCACAAGCACACAAAGGAAGAAAAGAGGAGCAAAGAAGAAGTGAATTTCTTAAAGAACGTCTAACTTTAACACTGATCTCGTCAACTACCTCTAACATGGCAGGTCGACCAGGTTATGGGATTGGACACATTAGGGATTAAGGATTAAAAAGTGGATTATAAAGGCTCTCCCCCCCGTCCTTGGATTTGCTATGTGACATATTCATACATGGAGATGTGACTGGTCAGAATGGTTAAGAAGAGAGGGATTTTTCTCTGAGCCGTAAGCCGGACCGGCAGTGGACTGGCAGGCTTTAACAACGGGGCTTAGTCCTGCTGGAATGATGAATGACATGAATGATGATCAGGGTGTCAGACTATGTCAGCTTGTAAAACTGTTGCTAGCCTCTGCTTTCTAAGTGACTTTTATTAATCTTTTGACATAATAGTTTTCCAATAAGATTCTCTATGCCCTCTGTCTTTTGGGGGGTTTAAGGTTGAAAGAGGACGTTCTATGGACCGTCCAGTACTTGGGTGTGAACTCTAGGGGTTGATTTGATTCAGTGGATCTTCGGGGAGTTCTTCAACATGTTTTGTGGTGCTCAAAATGACTGGTAGTTTTTGAGAAGCAGAAGCACGATATAATCGGCTTAAAGGTTTTAAAGGGTCACTACGAGACTTAGTGATGAAGACGGGGTTCCAGTGTTCAGTGAGGGGGGTACTTAGGGGCCTTTGGGTGTCTTTAAAGCGGTCCATGAGGCGGCTTTGCAACTTAGAGCCATAAGCCACATTTCCAGTACATGGTACCGGCTCAACTCAGCCCAAGTCAGGTACCAGGTACTATTACTGGAAGCGTTTCCATTACAGGATAGTACCGACTGTAGAGTACCTGGTCATTGTAGTGACACTGCACATAACTTCCTTGACCTTGTCTTCAATGCAACACAGCTTTTTAGTCTCTTCAGCTTTTCTTGGCATTTCATCAGTAGCAGTTGTTGCTACAGGCAATATAGGCGGTTGCCAAGGGCGCCACCCAGTGGAGAACATGTAGCAAAGAAGACCAGAAGGGTTGTACTATTAATACAAGTGTGAAGTGTGATCATGAAAAGTAAAACATAAGGTAGAAATATTTACTTGAGGTAAATTTGCACCTCCTTTTTTGGTGTATTTTATGTTACATTTTGATTATTAAACATGTTATATGAATCACATTTTGTATTATATAATTTTGCACACAATATTGTATTAATTCTGATTACTTTTCAGATTTTATGTTCAGAGTGTGCACTTTTTTTCTCAGCTTCTGTTGTATTTTTAATGAAGATATTGTACTTTAAAAAAAAAATGAAAAAGTTAATTTATTGTTTTATTTTTTATATTATAAAAGACATTTATTTTATTTTGTTTGGAAGAAATTTGCCCATATTGTTTCAATGTTTATTATCTTTGATTAAATAAATGTGCAGTTCATCAGACATGAGGTCTTTTTGTGTGTGTTTTTATTGGAGAGGAGGGGGTGGCTCCGGTAAAGCTTGCCAAGAGCACCAAATGATCTAGAAACGTCCTTTGGTAACTGTGTGCTGTCATTAGTTGCTGATAAACTTATTTGTTGCACATTGATCCGTCAAGCTCACACTAAACCTTTTCATTGGCCACCAAAGACACAAATGTCTGAACCTCCTCGATCGACCTCAGTGTCGTTTTACGGGCTGTCTTCTTGGATGTATTTTACTTTCTGAACTTCTGAATTTAGTTGGTTAAAAATGGCACACGCATTTATGATGCAATGACGCAGTGACAACTCTCTGACCAATCAGTGGTCTGCAGTGTTTACACGTCACATTTTATTATCTCTTCCCCCTTTGGAACCTTGGCTGAGCAGATACTAAAAAAATTGTAGCGGGTACCATATTCCAGGTACTTTTACAAAATGGAAAAACAAAAAGGCTGAGTTGATTCAAGTCGAGCTGGTACTACGTGGTGGAAACACTTCTCTAGAGTCACCAAAGAGCTAGCAATATTGGTTTCTAGAATTTCCTATGGCATTTGTTACTTGATGAGATCTCCTTGCGTTGATAAGGATTTTTTTGAGAAACATCTTTAAATATTTTTCTTCCATCAGTCTATGAGGAGGTGTCTTTAACAGTCCAAAGGAGATTTCCTTCCAATGTGATCTTTTTTCTTGAAGGTTCCCATGGCCCATTGGGTGAGTCATACTGGAACGGTCTTCAAATAGGTTCCAGGACTTCCTCTTGGACTTGAATGGGTCAAGTCATTCAACAGGACTTGGGGGACATGGGGACAGGGTATGTTTAATGGGCCAAGTCATTCAACAGGGCTTGGGGGGACATGGGGACAGGGTAGGTTTAAGGGTTTGAGAGGTTTCCAGTAGTCCATGAAGGGGAAGATCAGAGGTTTTATGGTCTCCTCAAACAGGGTTGAAACGGAGGCTGTTGAAACATAAACCTGTTCTCTCAAACAGACTCGGTGATTACAGAGTCAGGGAGGTCTACAGCGCCCTTTCCAGGCCCAGTCGATTATAAGCTTGTATTATCAGCAATTAAATACCACTTGCTCTAAGAGCTGAATGAGTCTAATCACATACATTGTCGACCTATCATTTCACACACAAAAAAAAGAAACTAGAAGGCTTGGATGTAAATGAAAAACAACAATCTCTGCGTCAGATGCCACCATCGCCAGCGTCTCGGCTGCCGGCCAAGTCAAAACCTACCGGGAATGTCAGGATGTCGCCAAGTCAGGCCAAGCGTGGAATGAAGAGAAAAAGAGGGATGAGGAGAGAGGCTGGAATAAAGAGATGGATGAGGAGAAGTGGGTGCAGCTGGTGCCCTTTGTCTCTCCAGTGCTTGGTCCTCGGAGCTTCAGATCCACAGGGAGGGCAGAGAAAGCCCCAGTAATGACATGCTAATGTGACTGTCAGGAAAGAAAAGTAGAGAGATCGGAAATTGCGCCAATTCTCTGCCATAAATGGGCAACATCGCAAAAAGGAGGGGAAATACTCCCCGTTCTTTTTATATGAAAAGTGATAAAAGCCTCGATAAATCCCAATAAAAAGGGATTTGGTGATATGAGGCAAGCAGATAAGAGCGAAATGGTGGAGAAGGGATGCAGGTGGGGGAGGATGGATAAAGGTGTAATTTTGGATGGAAAGAGTGGGTAAGGCCTGCTGGGAAATCTGCATGCGGAGTTGGATGCTTTTTGGCTCTGCGTTTTCAGTTTGACGACCTGTTTTGAACTCGGTTATAAAGTAGGCCAAAATGAAAGGTGAACAAAGTGACAATCACCCCCATGTTTGAGGTATGGACTCATAAATCATCCAGAGGCGTAAAGGAGATGCGCCTCAAGATGCAAAAATACACCGTGTTTAATATATTTCCATGTCATCTTACCTTTATTTAAAGACAACACAAGTGCACTGGTCTGGCTCTTTATTCGTGGAAACAATACAAGTATACCAGTATTACTAAGATAATAACCAATAGTCATGATTTTTTTGACTTTTCTTTGCACCAAACTTTTACATTTTCTTATATGTAAAGTGCTTTACTTCTCATTTATTTTGGTATAAATAATGTTTTCCTCATTTCCTATTCAACATATGCCAATATCTATTAAATAAATGTTGTGTGAGTAGTGATTTTAATTGGTAACTAATTTTACTTGTATCTTTCCATATGAACATACTTAAGATTATTACTTCTAATCTGATCAGAGGTGTCATTTACTTAACAAAGTACAAATACTTCATTGCCTTAACTAAGTAGAGATTTTGTAATTATTTTCCAGCTGACTTTTTGCTTTCTACTTCTTGTATTTTAAAAACAGCCTTGTAACTCTTATTTCTTTTTGGCTTCTTTTCAATCCTTGTCATCGTCAAATTTTAAAAACTATCCAGATAAATGGTGCCATCTGGATAAGGTGAATCTGATTGTGGTTGGATGAGAAGTATAAACATATACCATTCCAACACCCGAATTGTTTGTATCCATCCACCTGATTTTTTACACCATTCCAATACTTATATTCAACTAATCATCATATATTCCACTCCATGAAACACATATTAATGCTCAGTAGGACATAAATATATGGTTCTTTAATACATTTGCATTGGAATAAAATGCATTATTTTCAATGGGCATGTATGAGGTGAAACAGGTAAACCAGTGCATCCCACATTTTAACATATCATTAGAGTCATTATAGCCTTTTTTACGGCAGTGGGGTCGTGCATTATAGGCCCCTTATATTTACTTTTTTACTTTAACCCATATAGACCCGGTGCTACCTTTGTGGCAGTTCCCAAATAATTTTTTTTTTTTACTTTTCGTAGATAACCATTTATTCTAATATGGTCAGTATTATGCATTTAACTATTTTGTTTTTTGTTTTTTACATTTAATTTACTGATCATGACTGTTATCCATAAAACCTCAAATTAAAACTGAGGGGTTCATATCAGAAACAGATAAAATGTAGGAAAAA
>JAPTGZ010000016.1:7676896-7690902 GCA_029814645.1 Fowleria isostigma | reverse complement strand
CCATCCATCCATCCATCCATCCATCCATCCATCCATCCATCCATCCATCCATCCATCCATCCATCCATCCATTTACCTACCTAATAAGAACTTTGGTAGTACAGTGTTTGATCACATACAGAGAAAAGAATCAATGCATCATTTCAAGAGATGACACAGGATGATGAAGCCTCATGAAAACGGTCCATGACGTTGAGCATTTCTACCTGTTCTAACCTGAACTCCACTCTGTAGAATATCACACTAGCAGACTTGTCCGCCCTTTGCAAATCTGGACCTATTCCCCTCTCCGGAGTGGTGCACTGTGACCGAATGAACGTTGCCTATTTTCTCTGTAAAGCCATAATTGCAGTAGTAATCAGGCAGGAAGTACGGCCAGCTGGCATCTGTGTATGTGAGTGAAAAGAGTCACCCGGTGTGTGAGTCCATGAGGCTGTGAGTGCATGTGTGTCATCCAACAGCTGAACGCTCAGACTCTTGGAGCTTCTGGAGGTTACACCGACAAAAACAGGGTTACACGGGACAGTGAAATACCTCCCAGTGTCCCGCCAAACAACTATGACATCACCCCCCAACCTCTCCTGGCTGTAAATGGCATCATCCACATAGTTGTAGTGTTTTTCCAGTGACAGTGTCTCTTAAGACTTGAGGTCTACTTAACATAAGACCTAAAGATCTAAACTGTTTAGTAACTGTTGATCCAATAATCCTATTGATCCACATAAATAATTGATGTGAAATATACAGTTTGTCATCTTTTCATGGTCATCAGATATGACCAGTTTGGGCATTCAGAGGTTCTGTAGTGAACATGGAAACACCGCCATCTTCTACAACATCGATTCACCAGTAAAACCTATGGAGTTGGATCAATGACAGTGGATGGACACACTGGGTTTATATTCAATTAATGATAGATTTGCTGAAAAAGTCTTTTTTTTTTCCTTCAATTTTCTCTGTTTTTGATGTAATAATCCTCAGTTTTACTCTAAACTTTTGTGAACATATACATGATCAGTAAATATATGTTGGAAAATGCCAGATTTTCACTGAAAACCCCCCCCCCCACAAAATACAGACGATAACAATAAATGGCAATAAACCACTTAAGGACAGTTAAATATGGAGATAAATATATTTTGTAAGTGCCACAAATGTCACCCTGAGTCCTTATGGATTAAATGAGGCAAACGGTGTCAATATCTACTTTTCATTTTGTAATAATTTCCACAGATTTGTCTATTCATGTGCTACTGTAATAAATTTGCCAATATGTTGACTGGACACCCTATATAATAATAATAACAGTAATAATACTAATGACTGATGAATATTTCAAAGTACAAAACATTGCTGTATACTGGCATGTTATCAACTGTTGTGGCTAAAATGCACTTATGTTATCACAAGCATCATTTATAGTCTTGGGTTTATGTTAATTAATGTTATATATACTGATACAATCATTTTTTCTTCAGTTTTCTCAATTTTTGATATAATAACCCTCAACTTTAATCAGAGCTTTAATGAATATCTACATGATCATCAATTTAATATAAAAAAATATGTAATTTTTTTACTGAAAAATTGGTGAAAAATCACTTAAAAAAGGTGAAATCTAGAAAGAAATGTATTTTGGAACTACCACAAAATTACCACTGGGTCTTTATGGGTTAAAATCAGTGAACATACTTAATGCCTTTCTTTATTTTCATCATTCCATGGAAGGTTTTTTATTTGTTTTTTGTTTTTTGCAGACATAGCACTTGTGGAAATGTCCTATATTATGGCATAATGAAGAGAATGTTGAAGTTGTTGCAGGAAGAAAAGACTTCTGCGCAAGTCCAGCTATCCACCTAAACATTCAACAGATCTTAATAAGTTAAAAGTTTCTGTCTCCATTGTATCTATTGTAATCATGACAATGTAGTGTAATTGTTGAGATCTCAACAGTAACAGCTTTTCTAATCCCTTGAGCAGAAAAAGCTGCAATGAGATTAAAAAACTAGAAATGTACTGACACAGCAGACCTCCACCAAACACACTTTTTCTCATTATTAAACCACAAATTATTATCATTTATGTTTATTTCTTTTAAGGTCAGTCCATGGGAATTTGCTTCATGTTTTCAGAAAAGTTATGGCTTAAGTAGTATTAATGGTAGACATGTATGATTCAAGAGTTGTTTTATGTTACAAGATGTTTTTTTAAAAGATCATATTTGCATATTTGCCAAATTACACCATACAGCAAACTGAAAACTTCGAGGCAGTTTTGTCCCATTATATCTGAACATTGAGACACAGCAGATCTTTCAAAATGTATTGTTTAACTCTCATGTTGTAGTATATTTGAGTGACTAAATATTTTTTTAAGTCTATGAGAAAATAATTATATATTTGGACACAATATAAACTGGTGTCTTTAACTCAACTTTATTTATTATAGGTGCCCTGACACACAAAACCGTTTTTACTTTGAATTAACTTTATTGTTATTCATTTATTTTTTTAAAATGTGGGGTCCATAGGTGTTTGTGTTCTGTAGTGAATGTGAAAATGAACCGTTACCTCCTCTGTCTGCTATTGACACTGAAAAGAAATAAGGAGAGAAATGAGGTCAATTAGAAAAGCTGGTCAGTGTGATGTTACTGCCTGAGCTCATTACTATTCATGAGCTCACCCAGGTGAGACCACGCCCACAGAATCCATCAAGCTCAGTGACAGTGTATACAGACAGGATGGCTGAACGTAAGCGTTCTTGTGCGCTATACTGCAACAGAACTTCAACAATGCAGAGGCTCCACAATAAGGTTGCTGTTGAAGTCTGGAGCAGTAACATTGCAGCATTTGCATTTGTTTATTTGTTTTGAGCAAATAAATGAACCAAAACATTTTATGAATCCAAGGAGCCAATAGCAGACCAGATACGTTAAAAAAAAATTTAAAATAAAAAATGATCAAGACAATACAATGATTGCCATGTACACTAGTAATAACAAAAAACAAATTCAATGAGTACTGCTCAAAAAGGAGTGGGAAAAAGAAAACTTATTAAATCCCATCCCCATCTCCCATTTATACAACTTATGGCATTACTTTCGATTTTCTAATGATACAGTTACATCTATTCAGAGTCTACAACCAGTGCTCAGACTAAGTAAAACACTATCGTCAACTTCAGAAAGTGTTATGTGCATTGGCTAGCTGTTAACCAGTCAGAGTCAAGCAGATTAGCATGTTCAATACTTATGAGAGCTGGTGCAAATCAAGTTGAGTCTTCAAGCAGGCTTTCTATACCACATTAGAATGGATGGAAACTTGGTAATCAAGGCATTTTTTTCTCATTAAAAATATCACAGAGTACATGGTAGAACTGCAGACATTACCACAAAACTAATGTAATATGTGTGGCAGGGCACCTTTAAGTTATCACTAAAATCACTGTAACTGACTCTTTTCCTAAACATTAGTGATGCTCCACTTGCAAGAACTACATTAATAGAAGAAACTTTCATCTGACATTGAAAATATGTTCGTATCTTATACCAAACAACTGCACGTTTTTAAGAGCACATGAATTTTCAGTTCTTTATCTAAAATCATTCTAAAGGAAAGTATTCAGTTCATTGTAGTATTCCAGTGCAACAGTCACAGACCTATTTCTCTGCAATGCACTTCTGAAAATGAACCAAAATGTCCTCTTTTGTCTCTTATTTTTGAATTCGTTTTTTTAATTTTATGATAACATCAGTTCATAATAGTCATGTTGAACTGAAAGCTAAAATATATCAGAGTTTTACATCTTTGGTTATATACTCATTTGTTTCTAACTGTTACTATGCCAACAAAGATCTTAGCTGACAGTTTCTTATTTATGACTATCACGGGCAGAATGTATATTAGCATATTCACTATCAAATTCTAGTCATTCCATCCATGGTCATAAAAATTATTACTGAAAATTACAGCTTTAAACTTATCCAGTGTTCTTGTGTGGTCTTCTTTCACACACTAACCAGTAACAGATCTTCTCTCTGTCTTCCAGCGACTGTGCAGCATCATAGACCCTACAAGGATGCGTTCATTGTGAAAGTGATCTGATTATGTTGCTGAATATGCCTGGTGCTATTTAAAGTTTTTCCATATCCTTTGCCATTAATTCACAATATTAGCTGACGCAGTTTCAGAAAGTAAATATGTGAATCAGTGGAACGCATAGGAAAGATAGTTGAAGATTGTGACGGGAGGACAAGTTCTAGCTCATTTTCTTTTTTTTCCCTATTTCAACTCAAGCAATTAATTTAGCTTGGCTGTCCTGCTTAAAAAGGTTCTGTGCACTGGGCTGATTACTGGCATCTGAGCAGAAGCCTGGAGGGGGAGAGCAACAGGAGAAGGAAAACAGAGAGAAAACACTCCGCGGAGAGAAATACCACAAAAAGAGCAGTAAAGGTGTTAATGACATGCAACACATGCTACAAGTTTAATACAGTTCAGTCGATTGTAGGGGGTTCATAAATAGGAAGATTCCAACAATACCAATGTCCAGAAGTGATGAATTAAATAAAAAAACTGACGTAAAGGATGATGGAAAGTTCTGAACTCTGCTGGAGGGATGGACACCATTCCTACTGAAAAATATTCCCTCATTTGGTAACTCTCAGGCTCAAACACTTAACTGAAATCCAAGTTAAGTCATGGAAATACGTTCATAGATCATTTCAACCTCCCTAATGTGACTCATAGTTACAGGCACAATCACTAGCAAAGTCAGTTATTATCTTTGCGAAGTTCACTGTTTGTTGATTCATGGTTCAGACTTTACTGTGACAGTTTTGACCTTGTTTGTTATATTCCAAATAGATCTTTAGTGCTGCTTGATAACACAAACTGTACAGTAAAACCAAAATGATTTGTAGTTTTACTGAAGCTTTGAGCTGCACAATACAGTCACCTGGTACGACTAAAGGTACATTTGTTTGGACACTTATAATGGAAACAACAAAAATGGGTCATAAGAGTTTAATTTAAGAGCGGATATCTATCCAATTTCCATGGTTTTCTTGATAATAACCAAAATTACATAAGTTCTTACATCATTAGCTAAGGAATTGTACTAGCAAAAACAGTGCTTTTAGACATTCCATGTTTTCTTTTCTGTGTGTTTTAGTCACATGATACACACAGGAGTTAGCACTAGATTGCATCCCTATTGTTTTTGATGACTTTTTATGGTCCAATAAATTTTTCCACGACTGTTCATTTGAGCATCGTCACACCAATTACGCCATAATGATTCTCTCTGACACTTTATATACTTTATTGTTTATCATATATCAAACTGTTAATCTCTGACAATTTTGCACATTAGCACCTCACTTATCTTGCACATGCTGTATGCCATTTGTTGTTGTTCTTTTCTGTTTTGGCTGCATCCTTTCGGGGTCACCACAGTAAAGCACCAGTGATTCGTATGATGACTTGGCACATGTTTTTACGTCAGGATGCCCTTCCTGACAACCGGACTTGAAACCGGCCAGGAAGCGAACCTGGGCCTCCTGTGCGGCAGGCAAGAATTCTACCATCGAACCATTTACCTCTGCCAATAAGCACATTTACCAGATGTTGCACATTATGTAAATAGTTTTTTTCTCTTAGTAATAGTGGTTTATATGTTTATATTTTTAAGCTATTCTTCTCCTGAATTTCATTTTTTTTAAATGCTTTTATACTTTCTTAAATTCTTGTGGCATTCAGTGTGGACAGCAAAATAAGATTTTCATTGTCTGGATTTGGAATTATTTTGGCTATAAGAGGGATGATATTGTTCTGTGTTGACAGTGCCTTGCACCTGTTGCCATAATGAGAGGTAACACAACTTATTTGTTTGACCATTTACGTCAGTACCACACAGCTATTATATCTTTTTGAGTATTTTTTCATATCATAATATACAGTAGTGGAAAGAAGTTTTTGGACACCTTTAAAATTTTGCATCATCTCAGATGTTATTGTGAAATATTTAAGGGAAAAAATGTGTTTCCAAAGGTATGGCTGCTTCAGACAGTGTTTATTGTGAACAAGAAAAAAATTACGAAACTATATTCAAGGGACGTTATTATTAGACATTATCACTGAAACATCCAGTTTTAACCTTGATGGGGCGGTGAGCATGTAGGTTTGGAGGGTGCCACGATACTTGGCAGAGATCCGTGACTTAAGAATGATTCTTAAACCAATATTTTACACTGTATGCATGGTATGCCCAAAAACTTTTTTCCATCACAGTATAACACGGATATAAAAAATGCAGTGTCAGTTTTTTTCAAATATCGTGTAATTCTACTGTGGCTGTTTTCTGTCTAAAATCAGAGCTAAGCTAATATAGCTATAATGTAAACTATTGGCTATTGCAGTAACCTACTTTTTTTTTTTCAAAGCAGAAAACTTTATGATACCATAATATAGACATATCTTGTGTTAACCAATTAATTTCATACTTTATTCAGTGAGTAATACAGTCTGTGGATGCGTAGTATTGGTTTGTTGGTGGTTTCGGTACCCATCTCATAGGTACGTTCAGGTACATGAGTTCCCCCTGTTATTGAGAGTTTGGCATATCAATACTACTGTGTGTATAACCCCTAAATTGTAAAAAAAATAAAATAAAAAGGGGGTCAGAGAAACAACTGAAAACCATTTACGTAATCATAACTTTATCACCTACCCCCCCTTCTTTTTTTTTTTCAAATTAATTAAATATATCTGTTAATAAGGGGGCTTTAGACATACTTGTAGGTGTACTGGTCATTGCTTGACTCAAGCCAGATTTGCATTTTCAGTCTGTAGCTTGATACTGGGTGAACACACTCAACAAAAAACAACTCTTTAGTCATTACTTTTTGACTTAAAGCATCACTTAACCTATGAAATCTATGCTCTGAACTGGCCTGTAAACTAAGTGTGTGTTTGTGCATGACGGTGGTGTTTGACATGTTTATGCAGTGGTCCTTGGAAGTAGCAGACCTGTCGTAAATCATGTCGTGCTGCACAGAAAGAGTGTACGTGTTTATGTGTATGTGTGTGAGCATGCGAGTGGGTTAGTAGGCTGTGCAGTCGTCTCAGACTATGGAGTCAGCAGAAGAAAAACATCCTCAGACAGCCTGTTGTTAACATGCCCTGCTTGATGTGACCACCAGTCTCCACACACAACAACAGCAGCGATACAACAGCGCCATCCAAACCCTCAGACCTTCTTCTAGACTTTCTATAAAATTTGAGGGTATTAGAAAACTGTAAGGCCCAAATTGTGGTCAGTAAGATGTAACCCCATTTGTAATTTGTAGATGAGAATATACCATTGTATCATGCAGCAAATTTAATCTTCATGAGAAAAAGGAAAAAGAAAATACTTGCATTTGCAAATTTGTTGAGTTACACAAAGATACAGATAAAACTCAAGTGCTCTTTTAGACTTCTGTGGCTAGATACCAAGCAGATTTCAGTGCTCAAAGTTCCTATATATGGGAACTTCTATGGAACCGGTCCCTAAAAGTAGGACAGAGGGGCTAAAAATTCAAAGCAGATGTAGATTAATGTTATGAAGTAAGTTTGGAAGCACTTTGTGTCTATTTTAAAAATAAATATTTACTGAGATAAAAGAAACTATTTTTCAGATAAAACACATTTTTATATTATTTTTGTACAAAAATCTGCACGTAACACGGTAAAAGGCACACAAAAATTCCGTGCTACTATTTTTGGAATATCTTTTTTATTCTCTAACAGGTACATTTTGGGAATCGGAGTAAATATCTAAGGCAGAGTGTTTGACAAAATTGACTACTGTTGCAAAATTACTTGCGATTTATTTGTGTTTAAACAGGCAGGTTCTGCATGTAACGTAAGTGGACACAATGGATTACAAGTAAAAACTGAAATGAGACTGATATTCATAAAAAACCAATATGTCTAGATTAGAAAAAACACTAGAATCGACACATTTAACACAATGTCTTTATTCATAGTGGTATATAAGACCAATTACAGACGTGTTTTCAAGATCAAATACCCTGACACCTAGGTAGCTTTGTCCGACCAATTTTAGTCCTATTTTTGGACCTAATATTTTATTAAAAATGCTTTAATCTTAGGATGGCTCAGAGCAAGAGTATAATTGTTTTGCATTCATCTGAGGTCATCATTAGATATATCCTGTGGGAAATATGTCTAAATTTGTCTTATTTTTTAGTCTAAAAAGATGACAAATTGGCAGATACCAAAATAAACCCAGTTTCATGGAGAGGCTCATATACAGTATGTGATATTGAAGTTGCAATTAAAGTTCCATTGGTGTTAAATTCAAACTGGCTGAACCATTATGACAGGTTCAAACAAATTACAAACTGTCTTACAGCAGTAACCTATGCTGCTGTGTCGCAAAGCTAACTTCTATTAATAATAAGAAACATGGCAATTTAATGAACGTAACATTACAGACTAATAGAGTCTCGTGTTTGACAAACCGTGTGTAATTTACTAACAGGCCCAGACCACAAACATCAGTTGGGGGGTGGGGGGGTTCACAGGCCAAACATTACATCTGCCAATTAGGAGGATCATGTGTTTTTTTTTTGGGTGTCAACAAGAGGAGACATAGTGCCTTTAGGCTCAAAAGAAGGATACAAAGCTGTAACAGAAGTGACCTTAAAACGGAGATGAGACAGATGAGACACAGCAGGGAGTAAGTTACAGCAAATTCAATTATAGTGGTGCTTTAGCCTTACATGGGCCGACCTGTCTCAGTTTCTTTAAGTGATGCTAGCACTTTGCTCCTGCTTCTTCTCAAAATGTATTGTCTATCTGATCGTCAAATCAGGTTAAAGGTGGATTAACACTACCTACTGGACTTGATTCACTACATCCACTGACTGAATGCAACACCTACTGGTAAAATATGATACAGATTTGGACCAGTGATTAACATTTAAAATTTTTGCAGAAGTCCAACCCTAGTTACAAGTGTGAATTTTGATGCTGTGTTCAATTAAACAATGCAGTGATAATTAAAGCTTAGCTGTACTGGTCATACTTATGACATTAACCCCTAAAGACCCAGTGCTACTTTTTTGGCAGTTCCAAAATGAATTTTTCCTCTCTGTTTAACCTTCCATACATGATTTATCACCATTTATTATAGCCCTCTTTGTTTTGCATTGTTTCAGTAAAAATCATGTATTTTCTAACATTTAATTCACTGAGCATATACATGTTCATAAAAGCTCAGATTAAAGTTGAGGGTTATTATATAAGAAACACAGAAAACTGAAGAAAACACCACTTTTTTAGTTCTATCATTAACTGAACATCAGCCAAATGTGTCCATCCATGTCATTGATCCACCTCTGTGGGTTTTACTGATGTATCAATATTGTAGAAGATGACAGTGTTTCCATGGTAACCACAAAGCCTCTAAATGTCCAAATGGGTTATATTTGATAACCAAGAGAAAATGAGGAACTGTATTTTATACCAATTATTTACATGTATCGATAGGATTAATGGATCAACAGATATTAAATAGTTTAGATCAGTAGATACTTCAGGTCTGCGGTGGATGTTTGGGTCTTTATGGGTTAACTGAGCAACACTGGTGCAAATTCAGTAAAAAAAAATCATCATAAATGCACCACACTGGACCTTTTTATTACATGAATTACATATGTGGGCAGAACCTATAGGGAGCAGCCATTGCCAGCAAGTAAACAAGCAGCAGTCTGTGAGTGGGATTGAGTGGAAAGCATGTGTTGGGGCTTGTTGTGTGTGCAGCGGTAAGCGTTGCACTAAGCCATTGTCCTAGAGATGTGAAACAGCACTGGCCAGTAATGTGTCATCTTAGACTGGTGTCTGCTGCCCAGGGTCATTGGTCAGTCGATCTCAGCCCAGGTAATCAAAACAAAACAATGAACCTACCTCACTATTGGAGTTAGAACAACTGGTGAAGGAGGTAACATGTCATTGACCATGTCTGACGGTCAGAGTAGTGACTTAGTACTCATGTGCACTTGACAATGGGCATCGTTCATGTAACTTATTCAATGGACTCGCAAGTATTACACATGATCTTTTGAAATAGCTAGAAATGAAAATTCACTTCAGGCATCATTTAACCCAAAGTACCCACAGTGGTACTTTTGTGTCAGTTCCAAAATGACTTTTTTTTCTCTCTGTTTATCCTTTCTTAATGATTTTGCATCACTTATTGTAACATGACCCTTTGTACTTTGTTTTTCAGTGAAAATCAGGTATTTTGCTATATTTACTTCACTGATCATGTGAATGTTCATCAAAGCTCAGAGTAAATTCAAAGGTTACTAAATCAAAAACCAAAACACAAAGTAATTTTTCAGTAAGTCTATCCTTAAGTGAACATGAAACAAGTGTCTCCATTCATTGTCATTGATCCAACTCCATGGGTTTTACTGGTGAATCAGTGTTATAGAAGATGATGGTCACTACGGAGCCACTGAATGTCCAAATGAGTCACATCTGATGACCATGAAAAGATGACAAACCACACTTTACACCAATTATATGTATTGATAGAATAAGTGGATCCAAAGTTGTTAAAAATTTTAGCTCAATAGATGGTTTTAATCATCGGTGGCTGTCTGGGTCTTTATGGGTTAATTAATCACTTAGGTTTTCAGGTTACCATCGTATGTGATTCATCGGGACAAACACATCTGAACCAATGCAGAAAACAATATCATTCGCGGAAAAAATTATTAGACCACCCCATGTTTTCTTCAATTTCTTTCATTTTAATGCTTGGTACAACTAAAGGCATATTTGTTTACACAAATATAATTTTAACAACAAAAATAGTTCATAATAGTTTAATTTCAGAGCTGATATCTATCCATTTTCCATGTTTTTTTAGATAATAACCAAAATCACTTAAGTTCTTACATTAATATCTATGGCATTGCACTGACAAAAACAGTGCTTTTAGATGTTCCATGTTTTCTTTTCTGTCTGTTTTAGTCACATGATACACACAGAAGTCAGTACTTGATTGCATAACCACTGTTTTTGATGACTTTTGATGGTCTAATCATTTTTTCTGCGGCTGTATGTGCTTAAAGTGGTCCTCCTTTGGTTCCTACCGTAGTTATCTTTGGCCTCCCATTCTTTGTTCCAGTTGCTGTCCCAGTCTCCTCCAACTCCACTGAGGACCAGCTCCTCATGGTCGTAGCTGTAGTCCTCAGGTTGCTCCTCCAAACTGGCTCGACCCAGCCCGTTCTCCACCTGGTCCGGGTACTCCCAGAACAGCGGCCAGAACAACTTCTTGTGGCTGTTGGCCCACTCTGAGGATGACACCGACCAGTCGTTACGCTGGCCCTCCTTGACCAAGTCCATCTCCACCTCTGTCTCGGTCTGTGTGTCGTCCACCACCTCGATGGTCACCTGAAAGAAATGCAGGACATTAGTTGTACATTGATTATTGTAGGTTTATCTACTCAGTCTGACTCAAAGAGAATTTTATGATTTACAGTCATACAAGCCATGTGAATTACTGTGAGTTAATGTCAACTGTTTGTCTAACATTACACAAGCTCAGATACCGTATATATATTCCCCACATTTTTTCCCAATTTGAACCTCTTCAGGACACTGGAAATAATTTTGTCAGCACAACCATCTCCATCTCTTGATACAGGAAAATGTGTTTTATTAGTTTTTCAGTGTTACTGACTAGTATGCCTGTTGTCATAAATTTGCATCTCTAACTAACGTACTCAAGAACCAATGAATCGACTGCAGAATTCATTGCCAACTGTTTTAAGAACCAATTTGGATTGATTTAATTGGTTGTGTTGTTGCAGCATTACGATAGATACACTCATTTTCAACTGTTTATGTAAGCAAGATACAAGTGGATAGAACTGCATCTAAGACTGTTAAACTACAGAAAAATACGCTCGTTAAGTCTCAAAAATTCAGGACAGGAATGCAACAGGCGGCATCTACCATTGGCAGTGAGGTACGTTCCTGCTTGAGACAAAGGAGATTTATGTGTTGTAAATAATGTTTTTAATTACTACGTTATACTTTTACAATGGAAACAAAAAAAAAAGACGACTAAGATGGTGGTGGTAGTGATGTAGTGACATAACCAGGATGTCTCAGACTGTCTCATTTGTTGCTGCTGCTGGATACCGTTGTGTCACTACATGTACAGAATGTAAAAGTACGTCGATATTATGTAAACTAACTCTAACTCGGCGTACTTGTCATACCTAGTGTATATAATTAGTATGTGATTTGGATTTGTGACATTATTTTGGAGCTAATCCTCTTCTTAGACATAATTCTCAAGCAGTGTTAAATCCACAGCAGCAACAGTAAACAGCTTTACCCAGAGCCTGCATGTAACAACAGTATCTGACTGCCAGGCCCGATTATGACCCATATGATTCCTCAGAGGTTTTCTTTAAGGCGGCGGTGAGGGTCCCTGTTTGTTTGTCGGTTTATCCATGGCACCCACAGCACAGACAGATGCATAAAGATATACAGGGCATCCACAAAGTCTGTTTACAATTTACGTTAGCCAGATTTGTTGTATGTACTAAGTGGTTAGCAATGTTTTTAGCCCTTTAACCCCTGAGACATTATTCCAGGTAAACGTGCTGCTATGAATTGTCGTCTGTTTCGGGTTCATTGTTCTTTTCTTCAGTGGTTTTGTTTGACTGTGTGTTTTAGGGTCAAAACAGGTGAAATAACAGAAAAAAACAAAGAGAGGAATAGAAGCTTGACAAGTTTTTACTAAGTAAGGCACTCAGAATGTACATCAGTAAGAGATTTAGAATGATGAACATGAACAGTGAACTGGAACACAGTCAACAACAAGGATTTGAAATTTTTCTAGCTGTTTTTTGGCACCTGGTTGAACCCTAAAAAGCAGTTCATGGTCAAAACTTGGTAAAAACACATAAAAAAATAAAGGAAAATCCTCACAACACTGCAAACAACAGTAAAAAAAAACAAAAAAAAAACAACATAACATGCTGTGTACTTTTAATCCCCCTTGTCCAATTATACTGTGAGATTCTTTTGAAAATTACTGCCCTATAATTTAGATTAGATTGTCTTTTGTAAATTTGGTCTCAATGCATTCTACAGATTATGTGATTACATCGTTGAAAGGACATGTCGCTATTTGACCTTGAAAAGGTAAGTCAAAATCACCTGTTTTCAATTGGCTTTTGCTCCATGCTGAGATGCACCCATAATATACATTTGGTGCAGATATCTCAATGCATTTTCCACATAATAAGATTATGTCATTGAATGGACAGACAGACAAATAGATGGGTGGACAGACAGATGACAAAATGATTACAATACCTCTTGAGCCAGAAGTTAGCCAAGGAGTAAAAACTGACAAGGAAAACCACAGCAAAAAAAACAAAAAACAAAAGCCCAAACCATCTATTTTTATAGCAAGTCGGTCCCATTTCATAGGTGGTGACGAATGTACTGAGCATGCTCAGATGAAAAGAACTAGGTCTATTCTAACAGCATGTTTTGATATTTTTCTTACTGAATTTAACTTTTATGAATATTTAAAATAAATTAAACATTAAGAATGCTCTCCACAGACAGGTCAGGGGTTAAAGGGTTAATCACATTGCATTACTGTATTTCATGTACCTATTAATGAAGTAGGTTCTGTTAAATAGACAGTGGATTGGAAGGAATGGCCCTATTCCCTGGACATCTCATTCACCATCTATCACTGCCGTGGATTTCTTTCTATGGGTTATGTTAAAGATATCATGTATCAAACAAAGATGCAGGACACCAGTGACCTGAAGTAAAAGATTACTGATGCCATTAGCTGGGTTTCATGACAGTTTTCTGCAAAATAAAAGGGATATTTCTACAGTTTTGACAAAGTATTGTAGCTGTTTCCATCAAAGAGTGTTTGGGTTCTGATGCGTG
>JAPTGZ010000016.1:7448846-7459987 GCA_029814645.1 Fowleria isostigma | reverse complement strand
AAAACTGACATTGCAATTTTTTTTAACCCAGCGATATATACATATATATATATATATATATATATGTATGTATGTATGTATATATATATATATGTATATTGCAATTTTCTTCCTTGTTTTTGGTGATTTTCTTCTTTGTATTCGGTAATTTTCTTTGTTTTCTGATTTTCTTCTTCGTTTTTGGCGATATTCTTTGTTTTGGGCAATTTTCTTCTTTGTTTTTATTGGTTTTCTTCATTTTTGGCGATTTTCTTTGTTTTGGGCAATTTTCTTTGTTTTTAGTGATTTTCTTTGTCTTGAGTGATTTTTTTTTTGGTTTTTTTTGGAAATTCACTTTGTTTTTAGTGATTTTTTTTGTTTTTGGAAATTCACTGTTTTTAGTGATTTTCTTTATCATTTTGGCGATTTTCTTTTTTCTTTGGCAGTTTATTTTTGTGATTTTCTTTGTTTTCGGTGATTTTCCTTCTTCGTTTTCAGTGATTTTCTTTGTTTTTGGCAGTTTGTTTTTTAGTGATTTTCTTTGTATTTGGTGATTTTCTTAGTTTTTGGCAATTTTCTTTGTTTTGGGCAATTTTCTTCTTTGTTTTTGGGGATTTTTGTCTTCATTTTTGGTGCTTTTCTTTGTTTTTGGTGATTTAGCGTGCAGTATGTGTCCGGTATCCTTGAAATCAGATGAGAACATGTTGAGTTCATTTCACTACGACATTACAGGACCTGCGATGTGACTATTGTGCACATGTACTTTGCGATGACGATGCTCAAACCATATATTGTGCAGCTCTAGTATCAGTGGAACTTAATTCAATAAGAATTACTGACTTTTAGATAAAATAAGAAGTTTTAAAAAATAAATCCAATGCCCTAGTGTTACTATTAGTTTGACACTAATTTTCAGATGTATTGACAGTTTCGACTTTAATGCCCTGATCTATCCAGATGTACTTACTTTATTACATCAAATACTAGGACATTTATTGCTTGTACTAACAGAAGGTACTGGGCCTTTATTGGGAAAAAAAAAAATCTTCCATTAGAATCAGGATGTTATCACTAATTTTTTTTCTTTTTGAATAAGTACAAATGCACATATTTAGTATAAAACCTAATTTTAATCTTCTCCCATTTGCAATTTAGAATTACTGCTGTGTAATTTTCTGCAAATATCACACTTCATTTCCCAATTCAAAATAAAAGCCCTCTAATGTTTCAATGGTTAGGATTAGTTCACTACTTAACTGAGCTTCACATGTGCAAACATTGTCTTTGTGTCATGGTTGTAAGTTCCTAGAAATGCCAAGTGATCAGGAAATATATCGTAATGAAAGAATTAGTAAAAAAAAGACTGTCAGGCTTTGCAGATACTTAACGTTGTAACATTATTTTTTTACTATTAAAATAAAAAGTTAAGAAGGAAAGACAGAGAGGAGGGTAATTCTTTAAGGAAAAAACTCTGACATCTGAGATTACAGTTGTACATTTAGATGAAAAACGAAAACTCATAGTTAGGGCAATAGAAAAACATTCTCTGAAATGAGATCATATATTTGGGAGGAAAACTCAGAAATTAGACTTTTATTGTAGTAGAGGGAAATTTTCTGTAGAGGCATAAAGCTGCTGCTGTGCGGTATATTACCACATAATTCAACAATAATACGCATTATGAGGTTCAGGGATTGTTTATGATGCTATAATATGACTGAATATAAATTGCATTAGCTCTCCAAAGGTTATGCACAGCTGCAACTATCACACACCAAGTATCCTCATGTCAGATGTACGGGCATTAACATTCTTCTATTTTCACCTCTATGGCTGAGGAAAGTCCTGTGTTTGCACATCGACTATTGGATATATTTCCATTTAAGGGGAAGTGCATCTCCCCCTCTTCAGCGTTAATAGTGCTGAATATTGAGGCAGATGAATAATGGATGAGTGCAGTTCAGTTAAATCATACAACACACGAATATTTTTAGCCTCTCTGCAATGAGGAAGTATGGTTAACCCTATAATGGTAAACGTATAATATTTGATGAGTTTTGAGTATTTTTTGTCCTAGAAAAACCTGATGTTTACAATTAGATACATGTAATACATGGATAATCCACCAGAGGGCAGTAATGAGTTCACCGGAGGCCTTTCCAGTGACACTACAAGACTGTCATTAGTGGATTTATCATTGCTGCATAATAGTAGCACTGGAAAATGTTTGGAATTACCAATTTGTTAGATATGTTTGTGTTATATTATGTTTTTGTTTGTAAAAAAAAAGCATATATGTATTTGACCATTGAGACCCGATGTATCATATATGATACAAATTGCCCTAACTCATACATAGAAATTGATAGTTGAAATTGATATTGGGGTCGGGGTTCAGAAGGACCACTAAGGGTTCCAGTTTCAAAGAATTGGAATTTTCTGTCATTTATTTAATGGTTCAGGCTTTTACAGGGTTAATGGGAAGAACCTGAATTAAGAAGAAAGAAGTGTTAAACTAGAAAAGCACTCGGAGAGCGCAGACCTCCGCCAAGCATGATCGTTGCCCCTATATTGTGACTCACACCAAAGTAATAATCCTACATTTATTTGTATCAGTGCCCTGACTATTTTTTTTTGTTATATGCACAAATGCTGAAAATGGTCCTATCTCCCAATGTTAAAGAATCCTTTAGAAAAATCCTGGATCCAGGCTCCTAAAATCCTGGATCACTCCCAAAATCTAATTGATTGTTCCTCCTTGTGTCATTTCGATCATGTCCTGAAAATTTCCTCAAAATCTGTCCAGTAGTTTTTGCGTAACGTTGCTAACAGACAGAGAAACAGACAGTGCACAGAGCGCACTGCCCCAGTACCTGGCCCCTCCCCCTTCCTCACACTGCTAAGTGAAGCGCAGGTAGCCCCGCCCACACCCATGGAGGTGAGGAGAGACGTAGGTAGCACCATTCGAACCAAATTAGCACATTTGGACGGGAGTAAAATGTTGGATCACTCCCAAAATCTTGGAAAAAATTGTTCCTTGTGTCATGTCCATCATTCCCTGAAAATTTCATCCAAATTCGTCCAGTAGTTTTTGCATAAAGTTGCAAACAGACAAACAGACAGACAGACAAACGCTGGCAAAAACATAACCTCCTTGGCGGAGGTAATAACAGACTGAGATAAGTGACTTTCTGAAATTACACTTGTATAGTATGAGACGAACAGTTCTTTTATCACAAATTTATGACCTTATAATCTCAGAGAATGTGTGAGGTGTTTTTCATAACCTTTTCACAAGCTTTCATCTCTAATAATATCCAAGTGTTTTTTTATGAATTCACTGTGACTGATGAAGGTTCAGAACAGAGGAAAGTCCATAGTCGGCTAATCGGTTAATAATATCCCAACAAAAGCCTGACACTGAAGGTTCATGATGTATATGAGAGATTATAGATGAACATGTCGTCAGAATAATAAATCTGAATAACTCAGCGTCAAATTTAAAGCAATAAATCAGCATATCTGGTACTGAACAGTAAAGTAACTGTAAAAATCTACAGTCGTAAAAAAACAATTAGACCATCAAAAACGATGGTTATGTGGTCAAGTCCCAACTCCTGTGTGTAACATGTGACGAACAGACAGAAAACAAAACATGGAATGTGTTAAAGCACTGTTTTTGTCAGTACAATGTCATAGATATTGATGTTTGAACTGATGTGATTTTGGTTATTATCTATAAAACCATGTTAAATGGATAGATATCAGCTCTGAAATTAAACTGTGTATTTTAGGGTATTTTTGCATATGTTGTGGATATGCTATTGCATTTTTTTAGTGTATTTTTTAACTATGTTTGGGATATTTTTTTAACACTTTTTGTGTATTTTACTGTATTTTTGCTAATATATGGGATATTTTATCATTTTTATTTTTTTTACTGTATTTTTGCCTACGTTTGGGATATTTTGTCACATTTTGTGTCTTTAGTGTATTTTTGCATATATTTTGGATATTGTACTGTATTTTTTGTTTTTTTTGTGTATTTTTGGGTTGTTGTCAGTACAGTGTCATAGATATTGATGTAAGAACTGATGTGATTTTGGTTATTATCTGTAAGCTGTCCAATTTAGCCTTAATACGCCACTGAAGTTTTCCAAACTTGATTAAATTTGACTCATTCTGTGTTGAAAACCACTGAACACATCTCTGAAGTGTGAGTTGATTGTGTTTCTTCATGAATACTGAATCCTCCTCTCACCCGTGTACTTGTATGTTGTGTGTTTCCTTGGTCCTGTTCCCTCAGCCACCGTAAGAGCATTGAGGGTTTGAGGCAGGAGAGGGAGGAGCGTCTCCAGGGTTACCGCAGAACTCGTAGCCTGAGTCCCGGCAAACAGCCAAACCCCTCCCCTCAGGACGCCGGCCCCTCCTCTAAAGTGTCCTCCATGCCCAGCCGACGTAAGGAGTACCTGCAGCAGCTCCGCCAAGAAGTCATAGACAGCACCAGGTGAGGTTTTAACATCAGAAGAACTAGGAAATGGAGGTCAAGGAACCAGTGCAATAAACCACACTCATATGTATAATAGGTACATGTCTATATATATATAATTATGTGTGTATATATGTGTATAGGTGTACATATGAGTGTTCCCCTATCTCCCCTAGCAACATGTGCTCAACTGTAAATAGTATTTATAGATATTTATAGTTTTCGATTGAATGTTCCTTTTGTTGTTCTTGTGTGATTTATATTATTCTCCTTCTGCTATAAACCTGGAAGTGTCCCCTTGTGGGACTAATAAAGGAATATCTTATCTTAAATCTTAACATACCTTACCTTACCTTACCTCACCTCACCTTTTTTTCTTTTCTTTTCTTTTCTTTTCTTTTCTTTACCTCTTTTCTTATCTTTCCTTATCTTACCTTACCCTCAACCTTACCTCTTATCTTATCTTATCTTATCTTATCTTATCTTAATCTTACCTCTTATCTTACCTTACCTCACCTCCCTTCTTCTTTTCTTTTTTCTTATCTTACCTTACCTTACCCTTAACCTTGTTTTTTTTTTCTTTTCTTTTCTTTTCTTTTCTTTTCTTTTCTTTTCTTACCTTAACCTTACCTATTTTCTTATCTTTCCTTATCTTACCTTACCTTACCTTAACCTCAACCTTACATCTTATCTTATCTTATCTTATCTTATCTTATCTTATCTTATCTTATCTTATCTTATCTTATCTTATTTCTTATCTCTAATCTCTTATCTTATCTCCTATCTTATCTTACCTCTTATCTTACCTTACCTCACCTCACTTCTTCTTTTTTCTTATCTTACCTTACCTTACCCTTAACCTTACTTCTTTTCTTTTCTTTTCTTTTCTTTTCTTACCTCTTATCTTATCTTATCTTATCTTACCTCTTATCTTACCTTACCTCACCTCACTTCTTTTCTTTTTTCTTATCTTACCTTACCTTACCCTTACTTCTTTTCTTTTCTTTTCTTTTCTTTTCTTTTCTTACATCTTATCTTATCTTATCTTATCTTATCTTCTTATCTTATCTTCTTATCTTATCATAAAGTCCAGTTTCATCAATACAGTTTTTCTCAGGTTTCATGGGTTAAAATTTTTGCAAAAGCATCGTCATAGAAACCCTGCTGATGCGTTCTGAGTTCTGACTGAATTCCCTGAAAAACAGAATCCTTCACCCGCCACGAGAGGAGAGCCTGTATCCATCTGACATCGAGCAGCTGTTGCGAGACTACAGCCGAGCCCGAGAGGAGGCCAGGTCAGAGATCGCAAAGGCACGGGAACGACTGAGGGAGAGAACGGAGCAAGAGAAGAAGAGACTTCAGCAACAGGCCGTATCACAGGACGTTAAGGTCGGCTCAGTGGATGTACATCATCAGAGTTCGTCTCCAAAAACTCCCACAACTATTTTTTGTCACTACTTCCAAATGATTTTCTGTCTTCCCCAAGTGATGTGTCACCATTTATCGTAATATCATTTTCTCCATTTTGCATTTCTCAGTGAAAACATTTATTTTCATATATTAAATTTGATGACCATGTAGATGTTCATTAATGCTCAGAATAAATTCAAATGTTATTATATCAAAGCAGAAGAGATGAGGAAAAAGAGACTTTTTCAATAAAACATATCATTAACTGACCATAAAAAAGCAGTTACATCCACTGTCATTTATCAAACTAATAACGTACAAAACACGGGTTTTATTGGTGAATCAGTGTTTTAGAAAATGATGGTGTATCCATGGAGCTTCTGATTGTCCAGAAAACATGGGAAACTGCAGTTAACACCAATTATTTCCATGTATTGATAGGATTAGTGGATAATGTTGGTCGGTTGGTTGGATGTTTGGGCCCTTATGAGTTAAGTTTTGCTTTAAGTACATGTCAGTGGATGGTTTTTCTGTTACTGAGTGACTTCACATGTCCAGTGTGGGTCATTTATGATACGAATGAAAACACAATTTAGTTTCTACTATTAGATTCCCTAAATCTAACACACTGGACCATTTAAAGAAAGATTATCCTAAAATATTAACAGTTTAATCGATTGATTTTATGAATATAACATTATAGTATTCCACATTCTGTCAGTCATGCCTTCTTTCGTTCATGGAACAGGATGACCCGAGGCATCGGAACAGAGTCAGTAACAGCACCTTGTGTACTGGGTCCAGTCTGAGCCTGTCGTCTGGACCAACATCAGGCTACAACAGTGGCAATACACTCCAGCAGGGCAGCAGACCAGCACCGACCACACAGGTCAGGGACTGAACACACTCTATTTACATCTACATAGATTTTGTTTGAAATATACCGTATTTTTTCTGACTATAAGTGGCACCGGAGTACAAGTCGCACCTGTCAAAAAATGGATCATGAAGAACAAAAAACCATATATAAGTCGCACCCCGAGGTGTATGTTTGTTCATGGGGCAGCCATGGCTGAGATGGCTAAGCAGTTGGCTGGAAAGTTGGCTAGGGACCAAAGGTGGGTCACCAGTTCGATTCCCCGGACTGGCAGAGAAATGTTGGCTGACATGCCCTTGAGCAAGGCACATAATCCCCCCATTTGCTCCCCAGGTGCCTGACACGGCTGCCCACAGCTCCTTAGCATGTAATGTACGATCAAGGATGGGTCAAATGCAGAGGAAAAATATTAGTATAACATTGACAATAAAGATTCTTCTTCTTCTTTATTAGATCCTTTGTCTGCCTCAGGACTGTTTTATTATTGACACAGAATTTAGTCAGATGAATCTAGTTGTATCTGGTGTTGATGAGACTTATGATTCTTGTACAGTAAACGTTAGCCCCTGAATGATAGTGTGCTAACAGGGTGGAGCAGTGACAGGTGGCTGTTGATGTTAGTTAGCTCTTAAATTGTACAGCTTAGGTGGGTAGATAGATGTCAAGAGGTACAAAAGTGTTTCTCAGACGTTCAGTAAATCATCGGGGCATCACCATTCACTCACCAACTAAATAAAGTCGGTGTTATGATCCTAGCAGCTAGCAGCCAATAAGCCGGTTAGTTGTGCAGCTAATTGAGTCCTCGACATCTGGCGTGTCAACCAGTCCCATGTGTCTGGGACCAGGGAGGATCCATCAGTGGGGAACGAATCTCACCAGGGGCACCTGGAGGTGTTTTTGGGTGTTTGTTTACCGCACAATTAACCAAAGAGCCGAGGCTGTCTGCTAACATTAGCATAGCGTTGCTATAACTTTAGCCGCAGAGCTAAAGAGCAGCTCCGGTTACGTGACCTCCTCCATGATGAATGTCTGAAAGTTCAATGTCTGGAAAAAGTTTCCTATTCTGCTGCGCCCCAGTGCGCAATCACTATTTTTTGCCTGACAAAAAAGAAGACAAATGCACGTTTGTAGAGGGAGGGTTGGTTACAACAGTAAATAGTCCTCCGATACCGGTAGTTATCACATACCTAGAGCGCCCTCTGGTGGTACGTAATGTTTACTCCTTGGTCATGTCGGTCAGCGTGAAAATCACATTTAAGAACATGTGAAATTATATATTTTAACATATATAAGTCACACTGGAGTATAAGTCACAGCACCAGCCAAACTATGAAAAAAAAGTGCGACTTATAGTCCGAAAAATACGGTAATTCTAAACAAACATGACGGGATAGTTTAAAATTGAAGATTACTGTACTGTACCATTGTCCTCCACTTATCCGGAAGAATATTGATGAAATATTTTTTTGGATAATTTTGGACATTTTTTTATTGTGTCAGTAGGATAAATGACTGTTACATGTGTGTGTTTTATGTGTAGAGGCTAAGGGTGCTGAGGTTCGTATGTTTGTCATTAGGTCACAGGGTTCCAGGATGAAGGGCAGAAGGTCATGACACGCCCACCGATTTGTGGTCCTCAGAGTGTGAAGTCTCAGAGAGCCTGGCTGTCTGCTCAAGGTGAACACACACGACAAATATACTGACAACACAGCCATAAACATGTATTTCTGATTAGGGGTGTAATGGTACAGAAAAATTTCGATTCGGTTCATTTTCGGTACATTTTTGATACAATAAAGGAGACCAGTGAAGGAGGGGGGTGTCCGTAACTACCTGTTGGACACAGGACATTTCTACTAAACATTGTTCATCCAATTGTGCATTAACAGACACCTCACATGTATCTGTTTTGAATGTTCAATGTTCGTTTATGGCATACACTGTCATTTACTGAGTGTTCTTGAACCCCTCACAGTATTCCCTCATTTGAACGTGACCTCACGCCAAAACAGAGACACAGTGGCGGAGTAGAGGAACAAGTCCACTGGATTTTAACAACTCGAGTTAAAAAATGAAATCTTTATTTCTATAAATGAACCCGTGGACTCTTGTGCCACAAAGATAAAACAAACAGAAAATGAAAGTTAACATGCTTCCAACGTCTGACTGGCTTCTGTGCCTCGTGTTGAGAATCCGCCGCTGCAAAACCCTGCACGGCCAAGTGTTTGTGTTCATCACAGAAACCACATGTATTCATTAGGTACACGTGCGAACTGAACCAAAGGCCCTGTACCAAATTAATTCGGTACAAATGAGTGCACCGTTACAGCCCTATTGCTAATATTAGTAATATTTGAATAAACAGAACAAGGTCTGCATGTCCAGATGTTTCCTAAAAATGTTTCTCTGGTGTGATTCTTCCTAATTGTATCTCCATGTGTTTTTCTTAGACGTTCGTGTTGATGCTTCTATCCCTGGGTTCGAGCCTCTCATGACCTCCTCTTTGTTACATAACACATGTATGCGTCAACGCACCGCTTCTTTTGGCTCCTCCTCTTCCATTTCCACAACTTATCAGGACATTACTTCCAGTCTCCATGGGCGGGCTGTTGCTGAGGTACATAAACCCCAGTAAACTTTTTACCAGAAGAAAAATATCTTTGTAAATAAGAAAATCTATACAGATACGATCTGTAACAGAACCTGATTTGTTCTATGCATGAATGAAAATGCTACTTCATGTCACCAATATTTCAAATACAATATGTTTAAGATTCAATTAACATTATTTTCTGTATTTCTGTGAATCAAATAGAAAATTCAGTGTATTACTTGTTTATTTTTCATAAAGTATCAATTGTCTACATGCAGGGTGTCCATAAAGTCTCACAATTTTACAAATTTATTGCTATAGCAAATAAATCTCCAAATCTGTTAAAATTATTACAAAAATGAAAACTAAAGCCATTTCATCTCTAATTTCAGTACGTTTTAGTTAGTTTCTTAAACACACAACAGTTCAGTTAGTTTTTTTCTTTTAATTATTGTTTTTATTTATCAGTTAAAAATCTTTTTTGAATTTTAGTTTTCGTTATTTCATTAATTTTCGTTAACGGTTATAACTTTGGGGGACACCCTGTGTAACATGGTTTTAATTCAATAGAGGATTTGCTAATTTAATTGAATAAGTATTGAATAAGATTTGCTAATTTAATTGAATAAGTATTTTTATACAAAGTCTTTGAAATAGGTAAATGTGGTCATTATAAATGTATGAAAACTTGATCTAATGGTCTGAGACTTCTGTGCTGACTGAGTCGTAACAGACGTGAAAATAAGCTGCAACTTAACAACCATGAAGTGTTTGGACTTTAATAAAACGGTTATTTCTCACAGGTCAGGCTGGCTTCTGCTGGGGATTTGAGCAACTTAGTGATGGGCAAGGCCACCGCGGGATGGAGGTGAGCTCAATCAGCTGCCTTTATTAAACTAATCCACTTTGATTTACCCTGAAGCTGGCGTCCAACCATGGATCTGCTTTTTTTTTTTTCAGGATTCTTGTGTCATTCAGTGAGATTAGACAACCTTGAAGTAACGCAAAGTGGCAGCTTCACTTCAAGCCTCTAACGTCATCAATCTCATTCTGTGTTTATTTAGGTACCAAGGCGAAGAGCGGGGCGTTCAGGCATTCTTGAAGGCCTCCTCCAGCCTGTCGGTCCATTGTTTCCTGGGGGCTGCAGACTTGAACAGACCCCTGAACAGCCTGTGGAGCGTCATCTGTCAGCTGTCCAAGAGCCACATGTACAACCGATCGCTCCGCTCTGTGTGGACACGACCACTAGATGACAGCACTCAGCTGGGTGAGCGCCGAGTCCTGCACGGGTGGAGCGGGGGTCAGCGACCACGTCTGTCAGTGGACCAGAAAGTGTCAAACTGATATATGCAATCAATCAATCAATCAATCAGTGTATTTTATTTTGGTTTGTACATCAATCATTCCACTCAATACAACAATCTCAAAACACTTTTTTTCATTTTCATTTCATTTATTTGTTTCAAGCAGAAAAGACAAAATAAAATCATTTTTAGTGTACAAAAACTTGATAACATAAATATATTAACTCTTTCTCCCATAAAGACGACATTCGACAACCCCCTGTACTCTTAATGATGAGTTTTGACACCTCTGTTACATCACTGAAGACGTGATTTAATGACCGTCAGAACAGGTTCTGTTTTTTAAATGTAACAGACGCTGTGATAGGTGGAGGTGAACACAACCCATACTAGGACAACCAGTAGCATTAAATAATACATTTTCCGTATTTTTTCTTTTTTTAATTATTTTTTTTTTCATTATTTTTTTATATTTTATTTTTTATCATG
>JAPTGZ010000016.1:7327089-7340743 GCA_029814645.1 Fowleria isostigma | reverse complement strand
AAACTCATGTATCAAATATGATACGTTTGGCATTATAGGGTTAATGAGTACAGCCCCTTTGAAAACACAACCCACGGTGGAGCGGTGCACATGTGGTACGGGGCCTTTGGTTTGGTTCAGACGTGTAACCCAATGAATACATGTATCTTATCTGATGAACACAAACACTTTGTAAACAAGTTAAAGGGTTTTGCAGCAGTGCATTCTCAGCGCGACGCTCAGAAGCCGGTCAGACGTTGGAAGCATGTTAACTTTAATTTTCTGTTTGTTGTATTTTTGTGGCACAAGAGTCCACGGGTTCATTTATAGAAAAAAAGATTTTATTTTTTAATTCAAGTTGGTAAAATCCAGTGGAGTTGTTCCTCTACTTCCTCACCATGTCTCTGTTATGGCATGAGGTCATGTTCACCTCAGGGAATACTGTGAGGTGTTCAAGAACACTCAGTAAATTAGAGTGTTTGCCATAAACAAACATTTAACATTCAAAAATACATAACGTGGGGGGTCTGTTAATGCACAAATGAATGAACAATGTTTTGAAGAAATGTCCCACATGTAGTTACAGAGCACACCCCCCCATTAGTCTCCTTTATTGTACCAAAAACGTACCAAAAATTAACCGAACCAAAATTTTTCTGTACTGTTACACCCCTACTACTGACCAACAGAGTCATAAATGAGTACAGTTTTCTAGAACATTTCCTTAATTATGGAATTTTTAAAGACATGATTATAATTAACATAAAAAACTTTTTTTTTTTTTTTACACTTTTAATAAAGATGTAAGTAAGATATATACCACGGACTTCCAAAGTCCCTCAATTATATACTGACCCTTTAATTGACTGATTCATTTTAGTGCAATCCTGGTTAAGACAAAATCACTGAAATAGTTGAAAATGTGATCAAGTGATCTACATAAGACTGTAGAACTGTATTTTTTTAATGTCGAGGTACTTTTACCTGTGAGATTGTTTTATTTTGCTTTTATATGTTGTTGTCACATCGGTTACAGACTTTACATTTTCTCATATACAAAGATGTGTTGTATGCACGTAACCTGTGGCCAAAAAATTAAAGTTAGAGGAAAAATAAAAAGAAAATGTGAACAAGTTAAACTATAGGCAGAAGAATAGCTGTAGATCTGTTGTATTTATAGTGATATAAAAGCTCATACAGTATATAATGATCAGGTCTAAGTTCTAAATCACTTTAAGGATTCATGACCGTTTTATGTAATTCTAATTTGAACGGTCCATTGAATGAGAATCACGGGAGTCTGACAGATCCACGTCGCTTTTGTTTTCAAGGTACTTTGATGATGGGAAGGAGCTGGTTTCTCAGATCTACGAGAAGCAGAAGGAGCTGCCTGACGATGTGGGAGAGGACTTCAGCAAAGCCGAGTCCTTCCACAGGATGCACGCCGCCTTTGAGAGAGACATCACCGCTCTAGGCAAACAGGTAGGACCTCGCTGGGGACGGGCCCTTTCCCCACCACCAATGAAACCAGGCAGTAGCCCAGAGGCGCGCCGCCACGAGCCATACGTACAGGGCACAAAGATCACCGTTCTATTTGGAGCTACCAGGAAAAGTGTTCTCCTGGGCTGACAAGGACAAATAGTTGTCTTTCATGAGGGGTTCTTCAATCTGTATGAGCGGACCACTTCTGTGGAGCCAAAGAGTGATGCTCAAACAAAAACCTCATCTGTAATCACAGCACTAGTCTCATCAGATGATGGGCCTCATTCAAAGAGTGCGTACTCACGAATCTGTGCATCAACTCCATGTGCGACCATTTGACGCACAAATCTGGGATTCATTGATATTTTCTTACCCAAATTTGCTCTTACTCTGCGAACAAATTTAGAACTGCCTGAGGAAGGTTGAACTGACTTAGACACTGCGAACACACACCTTTTAAATACATGCAGAGCAAATAAATCCACAAACATCAAAAATAGATTTAATTAACATTTTTAAAATCATTAATTTACTCATATTGGCCAAATGTATAAAACACCTTCACCCTTATTGTTATGATTAAAATATTCAACAATAACATCAGTCCTAGTTTACAAAGGAGTATATTAGAATTATTTTTGTAAAACAGTCCAGTGGGAATATACGTTTGGAGGCGGGGCTGTCTGAAGTGGATGGATGTTGGTGAGCATCTTTAATTCTCGTCTTTTATGTCAATTATTTTAAGGGAAAATAGTATTAGTTAGTATTTTTAGTAAGTCTCTGTTCCGTTAATGCTACAATAGTCCATCGTTTAGGTGAAAACATGTGATGACACCATACGCAAACCTTGAATCCCCTCCAGAGGTGCGCTATAATAACATCCATGTCCACACACGCGCCCTAATGAAGCGCACTTTTGGCGTGTTTAAGATCCGTTGGATGTGTTTGATACAGCCGGTGTAAATACTTTATACTCTGAGAAGGTGTGGGTGACGGAGTGGCCGTATGTGCCGCGTCCCGCACAGGGGGCGTGTGTAGCACGTATTTTTAAAAACTGAATCCGTGACAGTAGCTGTGTTTCCATTACCTTCAGAAACGCGCAAAATACAAATTGCACAATAGAAAACTAATAATGGAAACAGGAATTTCGCAAAAACTGTCAAAGATCACAAAAAAGTTTTTACGTTCCCATGAGGCAGTATTTGAGATGTTTCCATACAGAAGTTTAGCAAAAAAGGGTCATGAAAACACATTTTGCGCATCTTCACTAGTCACGGGCATGACATTTCCTGTGCCATGAGAGGTTCAATAACACAACAGTTCATTAAATGTTAACGAAATTCTGGATCCACAACTGGTTGGTGAATTCTGCCCAGTTCTCTCCCAGAAATCCGTTCTGTGAGGACACTGTCAAGGACTTTAACTTGAGATGCGTCTGCAGAGTGATGTGAGTTACGCACCAACGCACCTCTCTCTCTCTCTCTGCGAGAATACGACATATCACGAGACGGATAGACGGGACTTCACTAGACTCACGCATCAGAACCAAACCCTCTTCAATGGAAACACCTGCAAGTAGCAATCATACTTTGTCGAAATTGTAGAAATATCGCTTTTATTTTGCGCAAAAGTGTCATGAAACCCAGCTACTGTTTAGATCATCGTGGTCCATGCCTTGTCCTCCAAAATCTTGCAATAACCCACGTTAGTCCTGTAAGATCTGGCATGGAGCCCACAAAACAACGCAAAAGAGGATGAACTGAATTTAGTACCCCTCTTCCTCCTCATGGAACTGCTTCCTTCATTCATGAATCGACTAGACAAGCGTGAATAGTCAAAATATTCTCCTTATATGGAGAAATAGGGGCGTGGTAGTATGTAAATCACAAATTGCGAGCGCGCATCTGTCAATGTAGGACTCTGATTCACAAACATACGCAAAGTGGTGAGAACAAAACTGGCCAGTACACAGGAGCCATGAATCCCATGGTGATTTTGTTGGCACACTTATTTTTTTGTGAAAAGAACATTTCCGTGCACGTTAGTGAATGAAGCCCAATGATATTTACGTGATATAGACATGATTATGGGATGTAGGTGTGGCTCTAATAGTCAGCAAAACAATTCTCATCTCTAAACCTCATTGACTTTCTTCACTGTTAGTTCTTTCTTTCATTTGTCAGTTTCATGTTTAATAAAATGTTGCGCTAATATTTATTATAATTTTTAACCTCATCTAATCCCTTCTCCCCGATCTCCACCTTTGTTGAATTGTGCACGTTTTTTTCTCCCAATATGTATACAGTTATTGAAATTCATAAAATATGTGGATGGCAGTGGGTCCACAACGGCTCTTGATATTATATGTTATGTTCCTTAATATAAACTGCTATTCCCAATAATAAAAAAAAAAAAAAAATTCAAAAGTTGCACTGAGTAAGATACACTACGTTGCCAAAAGTATTTGCTCACCTGCCTTGACTCACTTATAGAGTTGCAAAGGGGTGGAAAATTTCTGGCAAATTTCCAGAAACTCTCCATGGGAAATATGAGAATTTTGGAAATATTCAAAATTGAAAACTTTCTATTGGAATTATGGAAATTTATGGAATTTATAATAAATTTGTGGAAATTATTGGGAATTTATGGCTTATATAGCTAACATTTAGCACCTAACTTACCAGCTAGCTAGCATATGAAAACATTTTTGTTTAATTTTTGCAAGTTAAACAGTAATACCATTATAGATGAAATATATTTACCCCATAATATTGTAAAAAACTTACTTGACTTTATATAATCCACAGGCTCAACTGTGTGGCTTCAATCATCTTGGGCTTTGGCCTCAAAAGTGTGGCCTCCAGGGTTTAAGAATCATCTGTGCATGTGATGGAGGAGTGTACAGTACATGCAGGGGGCGTGGCCTCAATAGCCCTGCAGTAAGCATGTGACTGAGGAGTAGACTTGCTTTTAATCTGGTTGTTTTAGCCAAGATTATACAATATATTTTCCACAACTATATTTAAGTTCTCTGTTGAGGGGCCAACCTTCAATTTTGTAAAATCTGTTTTATTCCCATAAATTCCTATTAATTCCCATGGAAAGTTTCCAACTTTGAAAATTCCCAGAATTTTGCAACCCTACTCACATATGAGATTGTGACATCCCAGTCTTCATCTGTAGGGTTTAATATGATGTCGGTTCAGCCTTTGCAGGTATAACAGCTTCAGCTCTTCTGGGAAGAGTGTGCTCATGGGAATATTTGACCATTCCTCCAGTCTCTGCTCTAATTCGTCCCAAAAGTGTTCTATGAGGTTGAGGTCAGGAGTTCTATGCAGGCCAGTCAAGTTCATCCACACCAAACTCCCTCGTCTGCGTCTGTATGAACCTTACTTTGTGCACTGGTGCAGTCATGTTGGAACAGGAAGGGGCCATCCCCGAACTGTTCCCACAAAGTTGGGAGATATGGAATTGTCCAAAATCTCTTGCTTCAGCATACCAAGAGGCTTTCTATTCGACCCCTTCCTGTTCCAACATGACTGCACCAATATACAAAGTATGGCCCATACAGACATGGATGAGAGAGTTTGGTGTGGATGAACTGGACTGGCCTGCATAGAACTCCTGACCTCAACCCGACAGAATGCTTTTGGGATGAATGAGCGGAGACTGAGAGGCAGGCGTTCTTGTCTAATATTAGGTGTGATCTCACAAATGTGCTTCTGGAGGAATGGTCAAAAATTCCCATTAACACACTCCTAAACCCTGTGGAAAGCCCTCCCAGAAGAGTTGAAGATAAGAAAGATATTCCTTTATTATTCCTACAAGGGAAAATTTCAGGCTTAGAGCAGCAAGACTATAGTGCAAACAATGTACACAAGAGTTAAATTCACAATAAAGACAAATCAAAATATATAAATACTACTGACAGAAAAGTTGAAGCTGTTCTAGCTGCAAAGAATGGACCGACGTCATATTAAACCTATGGATTAAGAATGGGATGGCATTTAAGATCATACGAGTCTAGGCAGGTGAGCGAATACTTTTAGTAATATAGTGTACATATGCCTATATTTCTGGGTAAAATGGACCCATTAATCAAATACATATTATTTAAGTATCTATGTAGTTCTGATTTAAGACTTGTGAAAATAAACCTAAAACCATATACTTTGCCATTAAAAATGTTGATCAGTTGAACATCCTAAACACCGCTAGTGTTCTTATTTTATTAATTAAACCTTTGAATTTGCTCTAATTCCTCATCAGCTGCTTTAGTCTCTACACTTCCAGCTATGTTTCACACAATATGATTAATCACAACATCTTTATGGGATTTATAGCCTGAAATCCACCTCTGTAAATTTATTATCTTTACTGATAAACTGCCTTTTGTCTAATGATGTTTACTAACATCAGCTGTTATTGTACGTTCTAGCGAGAGGGGGATTAAGTTGAATTTAGAATGATGCGATTTTTTTTTTAGTTTATTTTCTGTTACCGATGTTGTGTTTGGTTAAATAGATTGGATGTCTCTTTTTGGTGGAATCATAAATTACAAACGTCCATGTGTGAACACAGAACAGTCATTTTAACTCCAGTTCTATGTCTACATGCATAGTTTACAGATGATGTTCCCACCCAGTAAGTACAAAACAAAACCAGTTCATTTTGGAAGGATACTCGTGTCCTTCCAAAGCCATGTTCAGACCTCCATCGTCGATTAGAGCCTGAATGCATCGTTGTCAGTGTTTGTTTTGTTTCTGGTTGGTTTGTGGATTATCGTCTATTAGCCTGTATTTGGTATCGGTTACGAATGGGTTAATACGAAATAATCTGTCACAATCATCCTTGTGATTTTATTTTTTATTTATTATTTTGCTCTGTGCCTCATATCACGAATCAAAAAGATGTGTTTTACCATTTGCCACAACTCTCATTACTCTGGAGAAAATGGATTTGTTATTAAAAAAAAACCAAAACAAACCTTATAAATGTTCTGTTAAACTGACTTATCTTAATGTCGGTTAAGTAAAGTTGTGTAATATGAATGAGGGTAATGAATTATGATCCTGCGGATCATCCTGTGGATTTATGGTCCACAACTTTAGTGTTTTGGTTGATTCTGTTTTAGTCTGAACTCAGTTTCTATCAACAGATGTTTTCATTTGAATATTTCAGATAAATCAACCGTCAGCACCAAACAGCAGACAAAACACAAGTCTATGAAGATAATGGGATATTTACAGGTGTAGGAGTAGATATTCAAATCAGCTCATGGAGGGAAAAAAAAAAACACCTCAAAGGGAGAGTAAATACTGGATGTTCTCCATCAGACAAGTTGACCAGATAATGCACAACATACTTAATAATTACATTATATACAGGGTTCCCACTGCATTTAATACCTTAAAAAAAAAAGTCTTTAAAGGAATTAAATTTGATATAATAGGTCTTAGGTTATGTTGCCATAAACTGGTTGGCTGTATTGTGTTTAAATGTGTCTGCTAAATGTCCAAGCTGCAAAGAAAGTAACATTATTCGACTCAGTTCCACCCGTTACAACCTACAATTTATATTGAAATTAGGAAACAATTATCGGTAACTTTGCAGCCCCCGGTGAGAAATGATTTGGAACAACGGGAATCGAGACGTTGGAGTGAATAAACACATTTTGCTAAATTTTAGGAGTCCCAAATTTTTTTCCAGTATGGCCATGAAATAGGCATTAAATTCTGTTCTAAGTAGTCTTAACTCTTTCCCCCTTGGACCCCTACTCATAAAAATCCATACATATGTTATTATGGACCATTTTATTTTTCATGGTGTGTTGTTTCTTTTTCCAGGAGCCACAGTTGTCACTACTAAGACAAACTTCTGGAAAACCAGTGAAAATGTATTGTTGTTACAATTTTAAATTTTAACTTTTTTGAAAATAAAAAACTAAATAAAATTAAAAAATAATAATTTCTTAAAAATATTTTTAAAATTATTAAATAAAAAAATTTAAAAATGAAGAAAAAACATAGAAAAATAAAAAAAATTTAAAAATTAAGGAAAAAAATAAGAAAATGTAGGCCTAATATGGGTTGTGGTCACCTCCATTTATCACAGCATCTGTTACATTTAAAAACTGAACCTGTTCTAATGGTTGTCAAATCTATTTTTAGTGAAATAACAGAGGTGTCAAAACTCATCATTAAGGGTCCGGGGAGGTTGTTAAACGTCGTCTTTAAGGAGAAACGACTTAAAAAGGTCGTAACTTAAATTTACCTGAAATAGAAACCTGTGGGAACCCTTTATATAAATGAATTTCTTCAAGACCATACTGTTCCTCATTCTCGTTCCTCTTTTTAATCTATATGTATTTTTATAATCCATGGAAATGACGGAGCTCCTGCTTTTCTTCGTGTTCAGGTTCAGCAGTTCCAGGAGACGGCCTCACGTCTTCATGCCCAGTACGCGGGTGACCAAGCCACTGCCATCCAGACCACAGAGCGGGAGGTGGTGGAGGCCTGGAAGGGTCTGTTAGACGCCTGCGACGGCCGCAGGGCCCAGCTGGTGGACACGGCGGAGAAGTTCCGCTTCTTCACCATGGTCCGAGACCTGATGGCCTGGATGGAGAGCATCATCCAGCAGATCGAGACGCAGGAGAAACCCAGGTGACGGTCCACTTCTGTTTATGAAAACTGCAGACGGATGTCCGCATTACTTGACCTGGTGGCGGGTGACGTGAAGTGTCTGATCAGTCACATGACAGAAACTCACTGCATTTAGGTTCATTTAATAACGCTTGGAAGTTTCATGTCAAATAGAATACTTGGAAGATATATACTGTATTTTTTGGACTATAAGTCGCACTTTTTTTCCATAGTTTGACTGGTCCTGCGACTTATACTCCAGTGCGACTTAGTTTTTCTTTATGATCTTTTTTTTTTTAAGTCTTAAATTTAACTTCTAGAACCCTGTACATAGTCAAAATACCATTAAATACATAGAGAAATACATAAATATTTAAATACATTAAATTCTGTTCCAAGTTGTTTTAAGGTCTTAAAAAGTCTTAATTTAACTTATAGAACCCTGTACATAGACAAAATACCTTCAGTATCCTACTGGACCTGCAGCTACATTTACCCAGATCTGTTTTGAGAACCAAATAATGTCAGTAATTATAGTGGAGACATGAAGGAACACATTTGAAGATCTGAAAAATGGAGGAAAAAAATATATAATTTGTGAAATATCTGTGGTAGAGATATAGGATTTTGAATAGATATGTTCACAAAATGTTTCGAGAAAATACTTGACACCAGGGACGGTTCTGGGCTACGTGGCGCCCGAGGTGAGATATTGATTTGTTAATGTTTTTTTTCCTTTACCCTTTCCCCCTTGGACACCTACTATGAACAACCCATATATATGATATGAGGGAGCATTTTGTTTTCCCGGTGTGTTGTGGCTACAATTCTTACTACTTCGGCAAGCTTTCGGACAAACCAGTGAAAATATATTATTATTATTATTACTACTATTACTACTACAAGTTTTATTTTTTAATTTAAAATAAATAAATAATAAATAAATAAATAAAACAAAAATTAAAAATACAAAAATGAATCAAATTAAAAACAATTAAAATAAATAAAATAATTAAAACATAATAATCAAGAAATAAATCAAAAAATTCTAAATAAATTTTTAATAAATCTAAAATAAACAAAAAAATAAAGAAAATGTATTATTTAACCCTACGGGTTTGCCTTGTATGGGCTGTGGTCACCTCCACCTATCACAACATATGTTACATTTGAAAAACAGAAGCTGTCAAATCATGTCTAAAGTGATATAACAGAGGTGTCAAAACCTGCGTACGGGTGTGTGTGTGTGTGTGTGTGTGTGTGTGTGTGTGTGTGTGTCAAATGTTGTCTTCATGGGGGAAAGAGTTAATGTAAGTTAATAAGTTAAGGATTTTATAATTGGTTTGTTTTGGAGGGAATCTTGTGGTTGAGACGGTTAATATTTCCACAACGTTTATTCTATACCAGAGTATGTACTGTTTATAGACACCTCGATACACAATAAAAATGAATTTCTCACAAATGGGAAACTGTCAGGACTGTTTTGAAATACTCCTAGTGTAGCAGAGTCTACTCTCCAACTTCATACCTCAGTCCATTACACTGCAGATGACAGGACAGTACTTATTAGTCCACTCCATTAATGTGACATGTAGTGGTACTCGTCACAATGTACTGTCGCAGAAAAAATTGTTAGACCACCCTGGGTTTTCTTCAATTTCTTGTTCATTTTAATGCCTGGTCCAACTGAAGGTACATTTGTTTGGATAAATATAATGATACTAACACAAATATCTGACAGGAGTTTAAATTTCAGAGCTGATATCTATCCATTTAACATGGGTTTTATAGATATCACATCAGTTCTTACATCAATATCTATGACACTGTACTGACAAAAACAGTGCAAACACATTCACTGTTTCCTTTTGTGTTCGTTTTAGTCACATGATACACACAGGAGTTAGGGCTGGATTACATAACCATTGTCTTTGATGACTTTTGATGGTCTAATTATTTTTTCCATGACTGTAGTAGTTATTAGGCCACTCCATTAATGTGACATGTATTGATACTTATGATGATGCATGATCTGTCTTTAAGATGTGATGTAGTTCTATTTCAATAACCTCTGATGATATTCTTATACTATATATATATATTATTCTTTAAGTCATGTATCTCATGTTTTGAATTCAGGGCTTCTGTGTGTAATACGCTGTGGTGTTTTCCTTATTTATCTTTATTTAACCAGAAAGTCCCATTGAGATTAGAAACCTCTTTTACAGGGGTGATCTGGCCAAGGTAGTAACCATTAGGGCAGCATGATATTGGGAAAAAAAAAAAAAAAAAAAAGACATTGTGATTCTTTTTTACCCTGCGATATATATTGCAATATGAATAAATCCTTAAAAAAATTTTTGTAATGTTTAACTCATTCCTCCCTGGATGCCTACTAAGAACAACCCATATATATGTGACTAGTTCTACCATATATATGTTCTACCATATATACATGTCACTAGTTCTACCTGGGGAACTTTTTTTTTTTCCTGGTGTGTCATTTCTTTCTCCAGTGGCTACAATCATCACTACCTTAGCAAACTTTGGGAAAAAAACTGTGAAATTCTTAGTATTATAATTTTGAATTAAAATAATAATGAATAAAATAAAAATGAAAAACAATTCAAGAGATACAAAATGAACACAAATAAGAGATAAATTAAAAAATAAAAGCATTATAACAAAATAAAATAAAAATTTCATTAAAAAAAGTAATAATATTAAATATATGTATATAATTTAATTCCTAGTATAGGTTGTGTTCACCTCCACCTATCACAGCACCCACTACATTTGGGGAAAAAAAACAAAACAAAAACCTGTTCTAATCAAATCAATGTCATCAAATCACGTCTTTAGTGAAATAACAGTTGTCAAAACTTGTCATTAAGGTTACGGGGGTGGGGTCCGTCAAATCTCATCTTTATGGGGGAAAGAGTTAATGAACTTTTTAAGTACATTTAACTTCAAATCTTTGAATATTTTTAGCTAAATCAACTTGGAATTAAGTGCACTGAACTGAATTATTTAAGTGTAATTACAATGCAAAGTATTATAAATGATTTTAAGTTAAATGCACTTAAAAAGTTAATTAATCATTGCTTAATCTAAGGCAATACTTTTCTTAATTATTTTTAAGCAAACTCTACTTATCTGGGCTTATAGTGTATGTAATAATGTACTTAAACTGCCTTATTTCTAGAACATTCATCTTATTTTTTTATCTAAATAGGGAAAAAAGCTTGCCAAGAAATGTTTGAACAAGAAAAATATTCTTATTTAAAAATATAAATATATATATGATACTGGTCCTACATTGCAGGACCTGCGATGTGAATATTGTGCACACATACATTACGATGATGATGCTCCAGTAGCCATCAAACTAAATAATGTGTGTGCTCCTTCCTCGTGGTTCTTCTTTTCTTTCCGAGGCTGTGACTCCAGAGCCGGGTGGTCCCTGCTGCAGTTCCAGTCCTTAACCAACAGAGGTAGATGCACATCATGCATTCCACACCTGTAATCGCTTCATCTCTTCCTCTGCATCAGGGACGTTTCATCCGTGGAGCTCCTGCAGAAGTACCACCAGGGGATCCGCTCCGAGATGGAGGCCAGGGGGGCCAAATTCACCGACTGCATCGACCTGGGCAAGGCCTTGCTGACACGCAAGCACCGAGACTCGGCCGAGGTGGGGGCTCCAGCGGGAAACGCCGCTCCTTTTCATCCTCCGAGCCGGGCCTCAAATTGCTGCTTTCATTACATTTAATTACTTTTCTGGGAGTGATTGTTCTTTTCTGGCACAATGGAACCAATGGGATCGCCCCAAAATAATAATAAAAAAAAAAAACCCACTCATCTTAAATCCATCAGGGAGACTATAAAGTAAACACTAATTAGAAATAGAAAAGCCAAAAGAATTTAAATGAGCAATTGACCCCGGCCTGAATTTAACGTTCAGTTAATTACTTGACAACACAAATTCTTAGAGGATAATAGGCGGTGTCGGGGCGGGGGGTCGTCTGATAATGCCGATATGTAACTGCCACCGTATAACTGCTTGTGTCAGATCAAAGAGAAGCTGGTGCAGCTGATGGAGAAGAGGAAGGAGATGATGTTCAAGTGGGATGACAGATGGGACTGGCTCCGGCTCTGTGAGTAGAACCACTCCAACCCCGACAGCTCCTCCTTTGACCTACATACGTCCACCCGCTAACACACCGTGACACGGGCTAAGTGAGGGGGACAACTCCTATCCCTTCATCAAAAACCTCCAAGAGGCAGTTTTCACTTTTGCAATTCTAAATATAGTCAACAGAAAAAAAAAAAAAAACATAGACAATCTCTGAAAAATAATTATGAGCTCCTGTATTTTAAGTGGAAGTTCATGTGTTTATGTTATGAATTTTTAGCTCTGGAGTGATAACATCTTAGACAAATATGCTTATAAAAAAGTCAATCACGGAAGAAATATTGGATTTTTTTTTTTTTTTAATGTATGCCTTAATTTTTCCACATTATCTAACAGTATAACATTACCACTTTAGGTTAAAAATAAAAGTGGTTATTACATATTTCTTCCATCTATAGTATAGAGTGGGCTTTTTGTATATTTTAGTATTTCTTTGTAGTATCGTATATTGTCAATACAGTCACAGAAGAATTATTAGACCATCAAAAGTCATCCAAAACAATGGTTATGTAATCCAGTCCTAACTCCTGTGTGTATCATGTGACTAAGACAGACAGAAAACAAAACATGGAATGTCTACAAGCACCGTTTTCATCAGTATAATGTCAAAGATATTTATATAAGAACATGTGATTTTGGTTATTATCTATAAAACCATGGAAAATGGATAGATATCAGCTTAGAAATTAAACTATTATCAGATATTTTTGTTGTTATCATATTTGTACAGACCTTTAGTTGGACCAGGCAGTAAAATTAACAAGAAATTGAACAAAACATAGGGTGGTCTAATAATTTTTTCCACGACTGTATTTTTCGGGCATAATTTGTGTGATTTTTTTATACAGTCTTAACACAGTAATATCTTTTTTTTTTTTTACTTTAAGTCTTTGCTGCTAAAAAGAAACAGTCCCATTAAACTGATTTTCATTGTTCCTGTAAGAGTGACAAAAAAATCCTATTCCTATTATTTTAGAAAAAAAAAAATTTATGGGATTAAAATTGTAAATTTACAAGAATATTCAAGTATTAGGAGAAAATTCACTGATTTATGACTGGAAATGTATCTGCACCTTTCATATTTCTCAGTTTTTTCCTCATAAATTTAAAACTATTTCAGAGAATGCCAAATTTACAACTTCAATATTGAAAAACTTATATTTTTTCTTCACACATTCTGTTCTCCTTTAGATTTTTTAACCAAAAATATGTTTTTTGGTTTTTTTTTTTGTCTTGTCCAGCATCCTAACAGCACAGTGGTAGTCTGGCTGCATTATTGTACTGAATAGAATAGAATAGAATAGAATAGAATAGAATAGAATAGAATAGAATAGAATAGAATAGAACAGAACAGAATAGA
>JAPTGZ010000016.1:6088572-6099512 GCA_029814645.1 Fowleria isostigma | reverse complement strand
ACAGGAGGAGAACTTAACAAAATAAAACAGGAAGTGACAAGACAAAACACAAAACAGACTAAGACACAGACATGACAATAACAAATTATAACATGCCGTCCAAGATAAAATATCTGTTCTTGGTCTTGGATTTTGTCAAATAAATTTCCCCCAAAAAATGCAATTTATAGTCCAGTACAACTTACGTGTGTTTTTTTCTTCTTAAGTTTTTTTCTTCATGATGCATTTTTGACTGGTGGAACTTGTATTCTGGAGCAACTTATAGTCCCAAAAATACAGTACTTTTTCCAAAATGTAATCAGATCTATACTGGGTCACTGGCAATCTATACTTCCAATTTAGCATGAATTCAACCAATAGTTTTGCTGCTACAGATGTTTAAAATTACACCCATTTTAAGTAAATAGGAAAAAAAAAAAAGATTTAAAAAATTCAAAAAATGTTAAGTTTGACCTACTTTTCCTAAAATGTAATCAGATCTATTCTTGGTCACTGGCAATCTATAAACCCCAATTTGATATAAATTCAATCAATAGTTTTGCTGCTACAGACATGTGAATTTTCACCCATTATAAACAATAGGGAGAAAAAAAAGATTTTAAAAATTCATAAAAAATTGTAAGTCTGACCTACTTTTCTCAAAATGTAAGGACATGTATTCTGAGTCACTAGTAATCTAGAAACCCGGAGCAGAGACATTGGCATACTCACTATCATTACATACTGTAATATCATATACATGCATATCATTACAGTAATCATGGCTGTTTGTCCCATAAGTGTATATTCAGTTTATTAGATCTTTTTGTCTGCCTCATTGTACACACAGAATTTATCCATTGAACCTAGTTCTATCTGGTGTTGATGAAACGTGTGATTCTTGTACAGTAATTGTTAGCCCCAGAATGAAAGTGTGCTAATGCTAATGGGGCTGGAGCAGTGACAGGTGGGGGCTGTTGATGTTTGTTAGCTGGTTAGCTCTTAAAACTGTATGGCTTAGATGGATAGACAGATGTCGCTATTCATCCCCAAATAGGTAAATGAAAATGCTATGGACTCATAACACAGTACAAAAACACAATGTCATTCCAGATTCTGCTACAGACCCTTGGAACAACAACAGTCCATTGGTTAGTTGTGCAGCTAATTGAGACTCTGATATCTGGCGTGTCAACCAGTCCCATGCGTCTGGGATCAGGGAGGATCCATCAGTTGAACGGATCTCACCAGCAGGGACCTGGAGGAGTTTTTAGGTGTTTGTTTGCCGCACAACTAACCGGTGAGCCGAGGCTGTCTGCAGACATTAGTATCGCATTGCTATGTCATTAGCCACAGAGCTAAATAGCAGCTCCGATAACATGACCTCCTCCGTGAAGTCAAAACAAATGTCTGAAACTTCAATGTTCAGGTAAAAGTAGGTCAAACTTCAGATTTTTTATGAATTCTAAAATCTCTTTTCTTCTCCATTTACTTAAAACAGGTGAAATTTCAAATGTCTACAAAAACATAAATTTTGTTTAAATTTAAATCAAACCTGGCACATATGTAGCAATTGATATGCTGACATCACCACATGCATAGACATGATGACATCAGCCAGATCAATGCCAAAATAAGCTACAGTATGTGTGAGGGGTGGGGTTTGTTGTTCCTGGCACCACTTGTTTTTGAAAGATAGAAATAACTTCTTTGTTACTTGTGGAAACTGAACTTAAACCCACAACTGAGTCTCCAGTGGTGTTTGGTCTCATACTCCATTTAACTGAAATGTGGAGGTGTAATGTGCTGAACAGGACAACTCACCACCCAGTGAAAATCATCCAGTCATTAAGAAAATAAAAGACAAAACAACAAATCTGATTGGCTGAAGGCACCAAAGCCTGAACCCTGTGGTGAGTCTTTAATCCTCAAATGAGAGCTCAGTCTCACATCTCCTGCTACATACACACTCATTTGTCCTTCATCCATGACCTCTAATCTAAATAAACCTGCGCAGAAATTAATTAAATAGTTAAAAACAGCTTCAGTAAATGTTGATATGAACTACATGACATCTTATGAGCATTATCTTTATAAGAATTAAAACCCATTTGTGAAATGTTTGCCTAAATTAACATGTTTAAAATGTAATCTTCAGTTTGATCCCTGATGGAGCAACCACCACTGACACAAATCTGACCCATGTTTAAGAGTTTCCAATCAATATACAAAGAGAAAATAACTGCATTTATGTATTTGTCTCCCTAGTACTTTCCAGTGAGTCGCAGTCGCTCATTCACATGCCAGTGGGAGCAACGCCTTGCACAAGGACACTCCAAAATGTGGACAGGAGATGAGGATTGAACTGCCATCCTTGGTTCCTGCAGATTAACATGTGACTGTTGCTGCTGGTTGAGGTGACGCTGCTCCGTTACTCTGATGCACCGACAACAGATGGAGGAGCCTGATGATGCTGATGTTTGCTTCACATTTTTGTGGGAGAAAAGAATAAAGAGACACTGCTGTTCACTTAAACTCCTCTGTAGGCGACGGCGTTGATGAACGAACTCACTGCAACCCTCTCCAGGACGAAGCAGTTCAGAAAACCAAAGAATGAATGAATGAGGTTGTGTTCCATCAAGTAATTTTTTAATCTTGTTTGAATCATACATCAGTTACACATATGTATAAAAGATCATTTTATAAATCAAGACAGTTTGTTTATTATAAAACCCTTTAACTGTCAGAATGTGAAAATACATGAATAGAAAACAATAACCTCAAGAGTCTCAGAGGTGGAATCATTGTAACTGAACAGTCTTTTCTGAGTCATTGGACTGCTGAGTACATTATGCATCTTATATTCACTGTAGAGCATGCATATACATACAGTGCACAGCATAAATGAGTACATCCACTGTGAAAATAAATAATTTAATCAATATCTCAATGAACATAACATTTTTTTTTTTTTAATGTGACAAAACTGTGTTTTATACAACATTTCCTTAACTGAGAACATGATTTGTTGTCTAATGACTCGTAAAAAAGACTTTCGAGGAAACTAAGGGTTTTGTGACAAATCTGTTGGGGTGTATACTCTTTTAAAAACCCCTATTCCAATGAAGTTGGGACGTTGTGTAAAACATAGATGAAAACAGAATACTTACAAGTCCATTTCAACCTAAATTCAAATGAGTACACTACAAAGACCAGACATTTAATGTTCAAACTGATAAACTTTATTGTTTTGGGTTTTTTTTTTTTTTCAAATATTCACTCATTTTGAATTTGATGGTTGTAACATGTTCCAAAAGAGCTGGGACAGGGGTGTGTTTACCCCTGCCCCAACCCCCTTACATCACCTTTCCTTTTAACAACACTCAATATGTGTTTGGGAACTGAGGACACTAATTGTTGAAGCCCTGTAGGTGAAATTCTTTCCCACTCTTGCTTGATGTACAACTTCAGTTGCTAAACAATCCAGGGTCTCCATAGTCATATTTTGTGCTTCATAATGCACTACACATTTTCAATGGGAGACAGGTCTGGACTGGTGGCAGGCCAGTCTAGTACTCGTACTCTTTTACTACGAAGCAACACTGTTGTAACACATGCAGAATGTGTCTTGCTGAAATAGACAGGGACATCCCTGAAAAGATACTTGGATGGCAATATATTTTGCTCCAAAGCATGTATGTACCTTTCCGCATTAATCGTGCCTTCACAAATGTGCAAGTTGCCCATGCCATCACAGATACTGTTAAATTATTTTATATTGTAGTTTGTTAATTTAAAAAAATGTTTATTTGCTTAAAATCTTTATCCCGTGTTGTATCATAACCATTATCAACTAGCTAAAGGCAAAAACACAAAATTATTCAATGATGACATTTCAAGTTAAAAGTATCTGTATTAGCAATATTAGTCATGTATTTACTTAATATTGCTGTAACGAGGGGGGTATTGGACCCAAATGCAGACTGAAAACTTGATGACTGATGAAATTAATTTATTAATGAATAATGTCCAGGTGCTATGGGGAAAAGTCTAGTGAAAAAACAAGAACAAGGGCAATGACAGGGGCAGAGGACAAGGATAACCGGGAACAGGCAAAGGGGAGTCCAGGGGGAAAGAGAGGTGTAATTCCAGGTTGGCAGAGAATAAGTCCAGGTGAATACAGGTCCAAAACAGGCGAAACAAGAACGAGGGGGGAAAAACAGGGTCCAAGAATCAGGAAGACACAGACATGAAAATGTAACAAACAGACAAAGAGCAACAGTCAAAAACAGAGTTTAAGTCCACATAAGGAGAGGGAGACAATGAGACACAGGTGCAACACATTCGGTTGGGGAAAAAAGGTAATCACACAGGTGAGAAAATGGGGAACAGAAAGTAAAGACAGCAGAAGTGACAGGAGGAAGACTAACAAAATAAAACAGGAAGACATAGATAGACAAAGAGAATGAGAGACTGAGGGATCAACAAAGGACCAACAGGAATTAACTGAACAGGTGGGTGAGGAAATGACAGAAGTAGAGTGAAAAGAAAATGGACAGAAAGAAAATGACTGAAACTGTGACAATTGCATAATTATAGATGTGACGGGTAGTGTTGTATATGTATATGTACATGTTTTCCATGGACGTTGGCTTTACCATAGTTGAGAAGTTGCACTAAGAAGACTGTCAGATGTGACCTTTAACATGACAGACTGAGACATCGTTTCCAGTTTTGATTGCATGAGCTTGACAAGTTTCACCCTTGTTCTTTCACAGCTTCACCCTTTTATCCAAACAGAAAACAAGATGGCAGCAGTCAAAATACCAAACCCCAGGCTTTCAAAGGGTTGTCCGACAACCAGTGACTGACACATTTATACACACAATAAAAGGATGTATGGCAGGAACTGTGGAAAAATCTGTCAATAGAGAACATGAAAGTCAAGACTGGTCCTATGTATGAGTTTATTCATCCCTAACAAGGAGGACCCCTATTCAACAAAACCACAAGGCTAAAGTGTAGGAGGAAAAGGGGCCAGGAGGAGGAGCACAGGCAGGGAGTTTTTATACACACAAGATACGGCATGACAGACATGATTCATGCAAAAATGATGCAAAGATCAATCTTTTTAGTCTAGCTTTTCGTTAAACTCTTACTTTTTAACATTGTTTTACTCTATTGCTTTTATTTTATTCCCCATGTGCTTGCATGTAATGCAATGCACAGGGGGCTATTGTTCCTCAGGCTGACTTATATACATACTTTGGCAAAAAAAAAAAAAAAAATTCCTCCCAGAGCGTTGGAAATAGATCAAAACATATTATTGCAAAAATCTGCAGCCTGGTCTCAAAAGATGTGCTATTATCTGGAATGACATTCTGATGCACCAATTTTATTAGAGTTACAAAAACTGGCCATATATCTCCACCTGAAATGAATTGGACCATTTTCAAGTGGCTACTATTCCCTCATGATTGATCCTAAAATTACTCTGAAATACAACAAATGTGCGGCCCGGCCCAAAGATTATCATAGGGGACACGTCGTAATAATATCCTCGTATGGTTTCTGCACAAGAATGACATACCAAACCTCATTCACATACAATGGGAACAGAATACTGACAGCTGATTGGCTGAAATCGTCCCCACTCTAACTTAGAGTGGAGAAGGTTGGGTTTTATGTTAGAAAATCTACAAACAACTCTTCATAATTCTCACATTTTTTGGGTTTCAGCAACAAAATGTTGGAAAAACTCTTGATTTAAAAATTATTTACATTTAAATCTTAAAACATTTCATTTTTGATGTACAGACCTCTAAGTGCACAGTTTGCCAATTTTTCTCTCATTCACTTCAGTGTTACTCAGACACCAGACTTTATAACCAGTCCGTCTTGGGTTCTTTATATGTAATATGTAAGAAAACTGCTCTACAAATCAAGTTTGATTGAAGTTAAAGTCAGCTGATAAGTGGTCAAAACACCATGGGACCATCATAAGATTGAAAGGAGACACTCTGGGTTCCTCTTCTATGAAAAGGGAGGGAACCACAAGATGTAAGATGGGGGGTGGCTCTGGTCATGTGCGTCAGTGTGAGACAAAACACTCCATGTTCCTCAATTGTCCAATGGTCCAAGGGTGTCATGTGTCAGCGTGATTACTTAGTGAAAGAAGACGCTTAAGGTAAGAGGCACAAGTTATATAATTATATGATGTAGGAATCACACAAATGTCAAATATGAGTAGCCTAAGTGACCTGGGTTTGACAGTTACATAAGTGACATATAATTTTGACATTACAAACGGTTAAAATGTAATCTATGTAATAACATTTAATGGTCCATAACATTTTCTTTGTAACTACCTACACAACATTTGACAGTTTATTCACTATGCTATGTTTTTCAGTTTTTCATTTGTCTGGTTTTCATAATTCTCAAACCATCAGCAACTGAATCATGACACTATGGGTTTGATTTACTAAGATCACGAATAAACGGTGCCAATTGGTTTGATCGCTCTTAAAATAGTGCATGCTATTGGTTTGCGTGTTATGTGTGACTTACTGGGATTGCCTGCGAAAATGACAACAAGCGCAAAGTCTTGGAGACCGCCCTATTTAAATGAAGATTTTTGTGTGCGCTACTGGTTGTTGTCATGGAGACAGTGCGCTGGAATGATCCAGGCACAATGTAACATTGGAGGAATTTTGTCATAGAAGGTAAGTTCTAAAAGTTCTACAACAACATTGCTGGGTAGCGGTGCCAGATTAATTTTAGAGGTGGGATGGGGGGGGCGTGGAAGTTGTTAATTTAGTCGAGGGGTTGGGAACCTATGGCTTGCGAGCCAGATGTGGTTCTTTTGATGACTGTATCAGGCTCGCAGATAAATCGTAGCTGATATTTCTGAACATAATAAGAAAATAGAAAAGCACTCAGGGATGCAGATCTCCACCTAGGTCAGAACAGTCTTTCTGCATGATTTTTTTGTTGCATGGAGCCATTGCCCGGGTACCTAGCCCCTCCCCCTCCGCCCACACACAGTTCAGTGAAGCGCAGATAGCCCCGCCCACACCCACATGGACCAAAGAGGAGAGATTGTAACTAGCACCATTTGTACCAAATTAGTGCATTCGGATGGATCATCCTCAAAATCTAATCACCTGTTACTTCTCCCATTTTGGACATTTCCTGAAAATTTTATCAAAATCCATCCATAACTTTTTGAGTTACGTTGCTAACAGACAGACAAACCCTGGTGAATACAGAACCTTGTTGGCAGAGGTAATGAAAAATTCTGCTGACATTTTAGAGTAAAACATTACAGAAATCACAGTGTTAAAAAAGTGTTCAAAAAATAAAATGTTCTCAAGCATTTTAATCCATCCATCGATTTCCTACCACTCCTGTTCAGTTTAAAAAATACATATATTATATGGCTCTCACAGAAATACATTTTAAAATAAGTGGCATTCATGGCTCTCTCAGCCATAAAGGTTCCCAACCCCTGACTTAGTCCCACTGTATCCTAATGTTGATGCATAATGCAAGGTCTCCCTCAAAAAAGAGATTTCCTTTCCAGGGACGTCCTGGTTAAATCAAAAATTTTATTTAACCTTTAATCACTATCATCAAATTAAGTGGAAGAGTAGCCTTTACTACAAGAGTCCTATAAAGTGGGGGGAGCATATGTCTAAAGTACTTATTCTTCTATTATTCTTTAAATGTCGATGTGATCCAGTTGGGTCTCTGCATTGCTTTTGGTTGTGCCTATGCCACCCACCGCCTCTCCACAACTGCAGTCAGTTTTGTGTGGAGCTGTGCCAGTTAAAACCTGCCTTTCAGATGTGATAAATATAGACACAAAATCAGCCACCAAAATCAGTTTCAGGTTTGGTAAATCACATTGTTTGTGATAAATAAATCTTTCCATTTACTCCTCTCAATAATTTCGTGCATTCTGGCAGAAGTGCCCATATTACATGCTCATCAAGGCAAACATGCTAAATGGGTTGCGTGAGCTGTTTTGCCTGTTTGGATGCAACCCTTAGAGTGTCCTGTCAGTGGATCAGATTCAACATGGTTTTGCATGCGCAATCAAGTTTGCACATGTTTTTACACACGCAAACCTTTAGTAAATCAGGCCCATGTCTGTTCCTCAGCTGTGAGGTTAGATTTTGATTAGAATTGAATTATAAAACAACACAACCATATATACATGACAATCAAAGGTTAGGGATGAGAATCGAGAACTTGTTCTCAGTAGCTCAGTTCCTTTCCTCCAATTGTTAGTCTGTTTGCGTAATGATTCCACTTATCAATTCTGTAATTCACCAGTAAAGACGACACTAGGGCCATTGATAACAGTTGCAAAATTTTCATTACGACAAAGGTACCATTTACATGAGAACGCTTGTGGGTAAAAACAACAAAATATTTTATCGGAAGTGCCTTTCGTTTAGATGGTAACGGTGTTTTTGGGGCTTGAAAACGCAAAAATCTGAAACCATTCTCCAGAGTGGAAAAGTTGAATACGCTCCGTCGTAGTTTCCGTCTAAACAGCCCGACGCAAAACTCTGCTCAGATCTGCTCACGTCAAATACACGTTGATGTCACATACATGCACTAGTGCAGAGAAATAAACAAACATGTCGGATCATTTCCATGCGTCAGACCTTCAATCTGTTCTAGCAGCTCTAATAAACAACTTTCCAACAAATGCACAGAATCTATCCGTACAGATAGTTTTACTGAACAGAGACGGATCAAATTTTGAATGCACCGATTCGTCGGAGGTGAGCTAGACAGCACCACCTAGCCACCTGGCATGCATACTTAATCAAATTTCAGTCACTTGTGCATCACCAAATGCACACAAATTTCCTCTGGAAAACACTCGTCTGAGTGCGGAATAATAAGTGAAGACGCAACGTGACTTTTGCATCTTCTGTTCAGACCATCATCATATAAACGTAGCAAAAGGGTTAAATACTTCCAACATGCAGAAACATTACCCACAGCATCCAATTAAACTGCACCAATGGAACGTCTAATATTAAACTCCTCTCGGGGTTCTATTGATACTATTAATGTTAGCTCCATGTCACTGTGTAAACCTGCTTTACTATTTATGAATAATCTGTGTCTTAGAATTACATTTAGATGACAACAAAGCTCACAGGTTAAATGTTAGTTCATATTTAATGTTAAACAGTTAATGCCATTTGTTCTATAGTTTATTCCGTAACATAGTGACTAGACTCGATAGGGAATTGAATCGATAAGTGATATTTTAATTGAAATGACAATCGCTAAATCCTTATCAATTCCCATCCCTACTGAGGGTCTATAAAAATCTTCAGCTGTTCTTTCTCAGTCCTCAATGATCCCCATCTGTGTAACCTGTTAAACCCTCAAGAGGACAAAACAATGTACTACTGATGTAACATGACCATAAAGATAGCTATAAAGATTAGGAATGAGGCATTATATTCTTTTGGTGTGTGTGTGTGTGTGTGTGTGTGTGTGTGTGTGTGCGCAGGCAGGAGGGCCCAGTTTCCTTTTAGATACAAGTAGAGGGGCTTCAAGAAAAGATTGAATCCAGTGTTGTTTAACGTCATGTAATCCATCATCCTCAGGAAGAAGTATCACCAGGCTCATGTGTGAGACCGTTTTTGTTCTTTTTCTGCCCAGTGTTTTGATTTCACAGCTTGTGACTTGTTAGATTTCTGCTCTGCTTTATGTTCACTGTTCCATCAGTTATGTTGGTAACAGATGTGTCTATACCCTAATTCCAGTATAAAATCACAGACACAAATGGCATTGTGCATGTAAAAAAGTGCACAAACTTGACCATGCACAGAAAAAGACACTGAAGCTGATCTACTAACAAGACGTACCAAGGTTTGCATCTCTCAAACGGGCAATGTGGCGCATAACCCATTTAGAGCATTTCCCTTAATTAATATGTAATATGGGCATTTCAGCTAGAATGCATAAAATTATTGGGGGGAATAGAAATCAAAATAATAATTATGCAAATATTTATTTAGTGCACATAATGTGATTTACCAAGCCTAAAACTAATTGCAGTGGCTGATTTTGCGTCTATGTTTATCACATCTGAAAGGCAGGTTTTAACTGGAACGGCGCCACACAAAACTGGCTGCAGTTATTGTGGTGAGGAGGCAGCATAAACACAACCAAAGGCAATGGAGAGAATGAATCTGTTCTGCTTGAGTCAATATTTACAGAATGACAGAAGAAAAAATAAATGAGACATACACACACTTTACAGGATATTTGAAGCAAAGGCTACTTTTCTACTAGATCTGATGATTGTGATTAAAAATACACACCAACGTTAGGCTACAGTGTGACAAAATTATGTGCACCTGACAGCCATTCGATTCAACCCCCACAGCCCCCCACCTCTAAAATGAATCCAGCACTGCTGCCAAGCAATGCTATTAGAACTTACTGTCTATGACAAAACTCCTGACAATGTTACATTTCTTTACATCTGAAACTGTTGCTATTAGTGCTGTATCCCAAAGCAGCTTTTAGAGCATACTGTCTCCATGACAACAACCAGTAGCACACAAAAAATCCTCTTTAAATAGGCTGATCTCCAAGACTTTGCACCTGTTGTCATTTGCGCAGGCAATCTGTTGATCACCCTTGACATGCAAATCAATAGCGAACGCATTTTTTAGTCCAAGCAAGCAAGTTTGTACCTGCTATTTGTGATCTTAGTAAATCAGGCTGTTAGTGCCTTGTTGAATGTTGCAAACTTTGGACCAGTGTCCTCTATGTTTTAGACATTCCCTCTTCCACACACCTGGAAGCCATTACATTATTATCAGGCTTCTGCAGAGCTGAATGATGAGCTGATCATTAATTAAATCAGGTGTGCTGGAAGAGGGAAATATCTAAAACCTGAAGGACACTGGCACTCG
>JAPTGZ010000016.1:5822828-5834549 GCA_029814645.1 Fowleria isostigma | reverse complement strand
TGTGTGTGTGTGTGTGTGTGTGTGTGTGTGTGTGTGTGTGTGTGTGTGTGTGTGTGTGTGTGCGTGTGTGTGTTTGTTCTTATGCGTGAGAGAGAGAGTATTTGCATTTGTGGACATGGACTGTGTATCGGTCTGATTCTTCTGAATACTCTTCATGCCATTAGTTGGAGTAATTGAGGTCTTAAGACTATATGTGTATATATATACCGTGTTACTGTTATTCATTTCTGACATGCTGATTGCCCTGTATCTTGGAAATTCAAGTCCATGCTGTGTTAATGCTGCCGAGAAAGTCTAATAGGGTTTGTGGAAAAACATCTTTTACGACAAGAATTATGATATTGTGCAAACCCGCTTCAGTGATACTCAATATTTGTATAATTAGTGGACAGAGGAACCATGATGTTAAACATTGGTTTCTGAACTGCTGCTTTGAAGTGCTTACTTTGTATTTTGATGGCTTTTTGGAGCATCAAGTGAACATATTTGGACAAAAGGGGTGGGAGTGGAAGAGCCTAAGGGGGTCAGGGAGCAACAAACATGATCTTACCGACTCAGTAAAACGATAAAGTTAATCAAACATGGCCAGAAAAGTAAGATTCCCATCTTGTTAGAAGAAATTATAAACTACAAATATAGTCGACCTGTTTGTTGTGGAAAAAATGTGTCCAAAACTGAAAATCTGACTCATCAAATAAGCAACATGTCCTACTGACCTGTGGGGGGGAGTAAGTCAGGGTTGTTTTGCTTTTTTTTGCTCCTCCTAGTGGCCATTGGTGGTATTACACCTTTAAAATCTTTCCACATTGGATTCATTTTTGGAGTAAAGGTCATTGTCCCTTGAGTGTAAAAGAAACATTAAAAAGCAAGATGGAATTTTTGTGATACAGTTTCAAGAATTCAAATATTTTATAAGCGATATTGTGTTTTCTTGCCCATGGAATCGATCAACATGGAAGGGGTATAGTTTTTTTATAAGCTTTTTTATTTATTGGTCACTTCCACAATGTGACACATAAGGGTTTGTACATACATATGAACCTCATAAGTCAACATTTCACTGGGCACAGATTCATCAGTGTTCTTGTTATCATCCAAAGTGCACCGTGGGTAGCGGTTCTCATTATCCTCATTTATTGTTTCACAGTTATGTCAGGGAAATATCAATGTGCAACCATTCTAAGACCTTAAAACAATCGACTTTTTAATTTCTCTGTTTCTCTTTACCATTAAAATAAATTTGTGAGCAGGGGACAGTCATTTCTTTGGGTAAAACTGGTGCACAATGTAAATTATATAATGGTGTATTACATGTTCTTTATGTTATGTTTCAATGAAGGATATCATGAGTGCACTCAAAAGGAAACAAATTAAATGGATAAATGTTCTAAATGTGCCAAAGGTGCCGCAGAATATCGCAATGTAAAAAAAAAAAAAGTGAGAACAAAAAAAATACTGAACTTATTTTAAGTTGATGTACTTTTCTTTTAAAAAAATGAGTTTCTAACCTCTATAAATGCTGATGTTCTGCTTGCTTTTACTTGTAAATAAATGCTTTTTGATGCTGTACACTCGGTTAGTTTCAGTCAAAAATCACCGCAGCAGCCTCCACCAAACCTGCACTGGATTAAAAAAACATTGCCTCATGGCTCTAAAGAATGTATTTCTGTTCATGAATGTGTCTGACTGTACATACTGATGTCACTGCATATTATTTATTCACCTTTGGATGTATTCCTGAAGAGTAAAAACATATATTTACTTTTTTTTTCAATCTGTAAATGAATGTTTACTGTTGGGTAATGTATCTGTCAATGATAAAGTCTTGTAAAAGTAAAAGAAGGAAAGGAAAAAAAAGCATTGCCTCTTCGTCTTCTTGGCACAGGTAAACATTTTTAATATTCTCCGTGCAAGTGTGCACACTCTTGACAAGAGTCAGATAGTTGTTTGTTTCAGGCACTTGGGATCTGATGCAAATTCTAATCAGGGAATGTTTGTGTGACTAATAAGCCTCTTAAGACTCCCCAGACCCACTCCGAGCATCATCAGAGAGTCTTCAACCATCACACCTTGATAAAACCTGTCATCTGTTCCTCCATGTGACCCCCTGCCAGACCCCTCTGATGTAACAGCGGTCTTTCACCGGTAGTCTGTAATCTTTATGCTGAGTCAGAGCGGTGTTTTCAGGACACATTCATCACTAAAATGTTGCATCTTGTCATGTTTGGTGCTCATTCACAAACGGACAAAAGATGTTATTGAATGGAAACAGTTTGCAGAATAACCCTCATGTACCCCATCACTGGACCCATTAAAAACTATTCAGTGGATATTTACTTCTGTGGAGTTACTCACCTCTCACTATTCAGATAATTCACTACATGTTCACACTGTTTTTTTGTCAGGAAAAACCTTCATAGAAACTATGTTTAGCAATTAATTTTAAACTTTTTGTAGAGGGTCATATTGCCAGAATGGGAATAAACAGAAAAATGAGACACCTCCTCTGTTCAGGGTCAAACAGAACCACATTCAACTCATGTCATATGAGTCATTAATGTTTTGGCCACATATGCTCAGAACCACAAATTTAAAAAAGATGAATAAGTGGGGCCAGACACAGCAAACCCCACCCTTTGCACATATTGTGGCTTATTATGCCATCAATCCAGCTGATGTCATCATATCAATTGCCTCTATATACAGTGCTCAGCATAATTGAATCCCTTTGAAAAGCAAGATTTTATTCAATATCTCAATGAACATAAGCACGGTTTCAAAACATTTGGACAAAACTGAGTTGTATAGAACATTTCCTTAACTGAGAACATGATGTATTGTATAGTGTCTCATAGAAAATGTTGATCCTCAAAGAAAACTAAAGGTTTTGTGACAAGTCGGTTGGGGTGGACTCATTTATGCTGTGCACAAGTTTTAAGTAAATTGAAACAAAATTGATGTTTATATAGACATTTGAAATTCCAGCCATTATAAGTAAATGAGAGAGGAAAAAAGATTTTAAAAATAATCAAAAATATCAACTTTGACCTACTATTCCTAATATGCAGTGGCATCTATTCGGGTCACTAGTAATCTATAAACCCAATTTGGTGTGAACTCAACCAATTGTTTTGCTGCTAGAGTGTTAACAATCAAAGAAACAAAGAAACAAACTGAATCAAAAACAATACCCTCTGCCTGCCCCCCACCCCCATCTTAGTCAATAGCTAACTGACTGTTAATTTTGTAAATACGTTGCTGATTACTTGTTTTAATTTTATCAATTAACCCATAAAGACCCAGCACTACTTTTGTGTCAGTTTCCAAATTAAATTTTCTCTATATTTAACCTTTTTTAACCCATGAAGACGCAGACATCCACTATCTAACAAAATCATCTACTGATATAAACTGTTTAATACCTGTTGATCCACTAATCCTATCAATACATGTCAATAATTAGTGTAAAATCCCGTTTGTCGTCTTTTCATGGTCATTAGATACGACCCATTTGGAAGTTCAGAGGCTCTGTAGTTACCGTGGAAACACTGTCATCTTCTACAACATTGTCAGTAAAATCCATGGAGTTGGATCAATGACAGTGGATGGACACACTGCGTTCAGTTCAGTTAATGAGATTAGCTGAAAAAGTCAGTTTTTCTAAAATAATCCTCAATTTTACTCTAAACATTTATGAACATCTACATGATTGGTAAATTTAATGTTGGAAAGTACCTGATTTTCACTGAAAAAAAACACAAAAAACAGAAGATAATATTACAACAAATGGGATAAACCACTTAAGGATGGTTAAATATAGAGAAAAATGTATTTGAGAAGTGCCACAAATGTCACAGTGGGTTTTGATGGGTTAATTTACTTCCTTTCTTTCTCTTTGTGAACTGAAGGTCAAGCAAATCTTCCCTATAAATGAGTGAAGTTGACCTGAACATCAGTTTCTATTTGAAATGGGAGAAAATAAACCCAACTGCAAGAATGTCACATCATAAGAAAGATGTATTTTTTACTATTCTGCCTGTCACTCATATTCTAACATTATATGGTAGATGGTTGGTACTTATATGGTGCTTTTCTGCACATTAATGGCACCCAAAGGGCTTTACAGTACAAGCCTCACATTCACCCATTCATGCACACACTCATACACCAGTGGGCGGCTCCTACCATGCAAGGCACTAACAGGCCTCACTGAGACCAATTTAGGGTTCAGTGTCTTGCCAACCCTTCAATTATTGGACGACCCGCTCCACCAACTACACCACAGCCGCCCTATAGATATCACATCATCTGGTGACGGTCATTGACTTAATAAAGTACTTTTCTGAATTAAATGATCACAGAAGCTGCATTTGCATTTGAGAGGAGCACAAAGTGCCTTTCAGGATATTTGCCAACCAAGGCCCAGTTTACATGACGCTCTCGGATGAAAATGACAAAATATTTCACCAGATGTGCCTTTCATTTAGACAACAACAGCATTTTGGGGGGGTTGAAAATGCAAAAAAAAAAAAAAAAAAATCACCTCCCAGTGTGGAAATCTTAGAAGTGGTCCACTCTTGCATCACCATCTAAAGTAGGGGTAGGCAACTCCGGTCCTAGAGAGCCGGTGTCCTGTATGTCTTAGATATTTCCGTCGTCCACACACCTGGAGGGCTGGAGGGCTGCACACCCACCCTGCTGCTGTCGCACGTGTCGGTCCTCTGCCCCAACTCCTGCCCCGTTCTTGTGTGCTCTGGTCAAGTCTTTATTGTGCTTATACGCTGAGGTGTTTTTTGACAGCATGACTCAGCGTCCCATCTACTGGGCTTAAACACTGGTTTTGCATGAAGTATAATGCTGTCCTTTTTTCTTCTCTTCAATCCAGATGTGTCTTTCTCCTTCTTTGAAAAACCGGAGCACTGCACAAGTGGCGATCCGGCAGTTCTTCCGTCCTGTATCCTCCTTGTATGTGTTATTGTCTTCATGTTATTCTCGGACGGTTGTAACTGGCAACAGGTACCAATAAAGTCACCTTGAACCTTGAACCTCATTGTGTAGCGTTTACATCGCAGGCACGTGCCAGTATAAGAAAACGTGTCAGATTATTTCTCTACAACAGAACTTCAAGTTCCCCTAGCCGCTCTAATTTACATCCAAGAATCATTTCAGCAATTGTCACAAATCTTTACACCAGTCGCAGAAAAAATGATTAGGCATTCAAAAGTCATCAAAAACAATGGTTATGCACAGCGGTGGTCCTGGATCATTTGGCGCTCTAGGCAAGCTCCTAAAAAAACATACAAAAAGATCTCAAGTCCAAAATTTATTTAATTTTAAACAAAGATAATAAACATTGAAACAATATGTGCAAATTTCTTACAAACAAAATAAATAAATCTCTTCTACAATCAAAAAATAAACATTTTCCCTTTTTTTGACAGTAACATTTTTATTAACAACACAACAGGAGCTGAGAAAAAAATGCTCACTGAACATAAAATCAGAAAACTGATCATAAATAACACAGTATTGTGTGTAAAATTATATATTGCAAAATGGGATCCATATAACATGTTAAATAATCAAAATATAATATACAAAATAAAACCAAAAATGAGGTGCAAATTCACCCCACGTAAAAATTTCTACTTTGTATGATCACACTTCACACTTGCATTTACAGTTTAATCCTTCTGGTCTTCTTTGCTGCATGTTTGGCGCCCTTCACTCGGTGGCACCCTAGGCAACTGCCTATATCGCCTGTAGGAGGGACCACTGGTTATGCAATTAATAATAATAATAATAATGATAATAATAATAATAATAATAATAATAATAATAATAATAATAACAACAATAAATTAGATTTCTATAGTGTTTTTCAACTCACCCAAAGCTCTTTACATTATTCATCCATTATTCATTCACTCTCACTCTGCTGATGATAAATTACATCCAGTGGAGATCAAAATTAGAGAATGATCCATAAACAATTGATTTTTTCTGTCTCTAAAACAGACAGAAAAGAAAACATGGAATGTGTAAAAGCATTGTTTTTGTCAGTACAATGTCATAGATATTGATGTAAGAACTGATGTGATTTTGGTTATTATCTATAAAACCATGGAAAATGGATAGATATCAGCTCTGAAATTAAACTCTTATGAGCTATTTTTGTTGTTATTATTATATTTGTCCAAACAAATGGATCTTTAGTTGTACCAGGCATTAAAATGAACAAGAAATTGAAGAAAACATAGGATGGTCTAATCATTTTTTCCGTGACTGTAGAGAGTAGAGGGAAAAATAACCCTAACCCTCAATTATATATATGGACCCGGTTGTTGAGTGAATAGTGGCAGCTTCGTTACTGGTCAGCTGATTAGGCACAGCTTGGAGCAACAGGTGGAACTGATTAGGCTGATGAGATGTGGAGAGAGGAGGGAGGAGACACAGCGACGCAGACCGTTTCAGTCCGTTTTCAAACAACAACATTATGTAAAAAGCATATTCGGCCTGGATTCGTCTGAATTAGGCCTTTTTTTCTGGATGGAGAATTTTTAATTAAGATGTGTGATGTTTTGTGATAATTCTTTGAACATACATAATACAGGAAGATGAAAAACAACATTAACCCTTTGATGCATGAATTATGAGAACCTTTTTCAAGATTTTTTCAGATTTTTTAAATACCTATTTAGGCAGGAAAAAACAATGGAATTAAAATTTTTAAAATTAATCTATTTTTTATGGAGTTACAAAAATGTCCACTCTGCTGGACGTCGTGTGTTTAATTTTAGAAGCAAAGAAGCATGTATTTAAGACACAGTATCAGAAAATGATATATTGTGTAAAAACTATGAAATAAAAACATTTTTCAATGCTGCTAATCTGAGGTTTTCTCACATTTTATATTACTCTGATAATAGTTATTACTCACTTCATGCAGATAATATGCAAAAAACAAGTTTTTGTTTAATAAAATTAAACAAAATTAAATTACAGTCTAATAACAATTAGCTATTGATTTACACCCAAACCTATTACTGCACATCAGGTTCATCAAGAACAGCAAAGTTACAGTAATGGTATGAATTCCAGTGTATGGGCTGATTAGAGGCGACTGTGGCGCAGGTGGTAAAGCAGGTCGTCCAATGATCGAAGGGTTGGTGGTGTGAATCCCGCCCCCAACTGGTCGCATGTTGAAGTGTCCTTGGGCAAGACACTGAACCCTTATGTAATTGCCCCCAGTGAGTAGTGAGATAGTGCCTTATATATATACAAGTAGAACAGATCTCCACTGTAGTGACCACTGTGCATGAAAGGGTTAAAGGCATTAAAAATTGGCAATAAAATCCATATTCCTATGACAAATTTACTAAAACAAATGATGCATGTTCTTTATTACATGGGAAAATAAAAGTAAATCTTTATATTTCAACATAAGCACCAGTGATGTCAATCAGTTTCCTCAAACGGCCAGGGATGGAATGGACAACCTTCAGAAGGACGTCGTCTGGAAAATCTTTGAGAAGAAAATAAGAAATAAGACATTTAGAAAATAAGAAACCCGTTACTGTTGTCTGTTTAAAAAATGCTTTCGCCATGACTTCAGTATTAAAAATGTTATCAGCAATTTCAGGATGTGGAGGGAGTTCTCCTGGAAGAATCTTACACTTTTTTTTCTTATGTTTTTGGGTTGTTTTTTTTTTAATTGCAGCTACGGTTAAGAGTAAATATTGAGTACAAAATTACCATGCTGGAGAGAACATGGAGAAACTGAAGAAGACCACTCACATGTACTTTGGAAATGTCATAAATTGTCTTTGTTTTGGAAAAATATACATAAAACCATGAAAGTGCCATTGGGGTATGATTCCATTTATTATTTATTTCAAGCTTGTGTCATCCGTGTACAATACTCACTATAAACATTTCATCATATGTACACAGACGTATAGAGAGAATTTGTTGTAAACACAATATACACAGAGAATTTACACAAATAATATGCATAGAAAAATATCCATAGAGACATTGGTTGTAAACATTATATGTACACAATATACATAATACATGAATATACATGACAATTCACTATTTAAATACAGTAAATAGTAACTGCAAAGCCTCCCTATAAAGTAAATGATACTTCATCTTTGTCATTTGAATTATATTAAGGAAAACATACAAGAATCTGAAAGGTATTTTGTTAAAATACAAAAAACTGACAAGAAAGTAATTGCAAGGAAATAGGGTAAGGTAGTTCCTCTTAACCAGGAACAGTAGACGGAGATAGAAGAAATCTGCATAATGGAAAAGTTGACTCATCGTCTGAGATTACAAGAGGCACAGTTTGAAAAAAAAAAAAAGGGCAAAATGGACTTTATTCAGAACTCGAAACAGCGATGAAAATAAAGTATGAAAGGAATAACTGAAGAAGCAAAGAACACATGGACTATTAATAATGTAACTCCCAAACAGTGTTGTTGTTATTGTTGTTTATATCAGTAAAAATTAAAGTAATGAAAAATAATTTTATTATTCATTTTTAATGCCTCGTTACTTCTCAGCCACTCTGTAGCTTTGTATCAGATAAATCGGATGCACATGTTCTCCTGTTTGTGTGTGACACTGCTGGAGTTTATGATCAGCTGGAGTACAGATAAAGACCCTGCATGTAGAGCTGCATGAAACCAAACAACACTTCATATTTGTGGTCAGAGGGAGGAACACACCGACTGTTAAACACCGTTCTCTGGGACCGACGGCCGGTGGATATCAACAGGATATTGGATATGAGCAAATGCGGAAAATATTACCTATTCTAGATGAAACAAAAGAGGGATGCTGAGTTTGCACAGTGGAAAAGTGAAAAACAAACAAACAAAAAACATGATTTTTTAATGTGGTTTGCATGGATGAATATGAACAGGAATATCATTAGAATATTTACTTTTATGAACACCCAAAACAACTCATTAGGAATTGTGTCTTAGAGCAAAAACTGAAAATGTTTGCAAGAAAAAACTAGAATTTCTCAACCATGGATATATTTTATTGCCTCTAAGTCTTCACTTTCTCTCCTGAATTAAACTGACCAGTTGTAGCATTCTCAATTTACACATCGGTTAATAAATTTATTGAATAAAAGACAGAGGGCTCAGGGCCCATTAATCATGGCAGGCTTCTTTAACAGTGCTATGGATGTTAGGAGGAAAAAAAAAAAACCTCTTATAATAGTTTGTTTTTTACCTGCTTGCTCTATAGCAGGGGTCTCAAATCCGTTCCCCCCAAAAAGGTCCATTTCAGCCCCTGAGATGAATTTGTGAAATGCAAAAATTACACTAACATATTAATAATCATTGTAGTTCAGGTTCCACATCCAGACCAATTCAATCTCAAGTGGGTCAGATCAGTAAAATAAGACAACTGTAAATACTGGCAACTCCAATTTTTCTTTTTTTTTTTACTGAATTTATACTAAAACAAACTCAAAAAAATTGAATAACTTGAGTAAATGTGAATCCACTGTTATCTGTAAGTCATAACACACATCTGCAAAGGATAAACTGAGGCAGGATATTGTTAAAATTGCACATTTTTCTTAAGAAATTTCAGATTATGTTATTCACATTGTTTTAAATGACAGTTTATAGATGTGAACATTATCATAATGTAATGTTATTTTTTTACTCTAAAACACTGAGGAAAGTTTGGAGTTGATGTTAATATTTATGTATTATTATGTTATTATTTTCCTGGTCTGGCCCACTTCAGATCAAATTTGGCTGAATGTGCTCCTGAACTAAAATGAGTTTGACACCCCGTTCTACAGCGTCCACCTGAGGGGAACAACTCATATTCTGGGTGTTTGTTTCTTTGTTTCTTAATATTTTAGCAGCAAAATTATTGGTTTAATTTATATCAAATAGGGTTTATTGACTGCCTATGACCAAGAGTAGATGTCATTACATTTTGGAAAAGGTAAGTCAAAGTTTACATTTTTTAGAATTTTTAAAAATCTCCCCATATAATGGACAAAATACATGAGAGGGGCAGGGTTTGTTGTGCCTGCGGGGGGGGGATAAGCAGATGAACACGGAGGAGAGGGACTGTGCTGCGTGTAATTACACACAGCGCATCGTCTGTCCACAATGATATGTCATTAAATACTGATGTCAAATACAAAAAATACAAACTACTGGATGCTGGATGGAATGCACACCTACCTACAAAGTCCATCCGTCCATCTGTCTCTATGAAGTGGCTGATGTCGCGTCTTGAGCTCCAAAAGTCCCCTTTCTATTGACATCAGTTCCAAAGCTAATCCAGGTGGATGAATGGTCAAAAAGTCCACCTGTATGTTTCTTTACAGCCCGTCATCCACAGAATCCGCTGATCATTTTCAGTCTTGAAACACATTTCCACTGTACTTACCTTTTTCCTTCCAGTCCAGTTCTGGAGTTGTCCTTCCGTTGTTTGTTATTTCAAGTTTTTCAGTGAATATTCACCTTGAAAAAGGCCACACTAGTGAAATAGCTACAACATCACTCTCCTTTTCCGCCTTTCTCCTCTCCCTCCTTGACTTGAATTCTCAACACTGCTGAGCATGCTCAGTGGGGGTAGCTGTTGTTGGTGAAAGTCTTCCAGAAGTCCTGTGGTCATGTTTTTCTTATCCCACCCACTCAAAATCAAACCATGATTGGTCAATTCACCTATCATTCTGAAACCAAAACACACATCCTGGTGTTGATGTAGTCCTATCAGGTCTACGCAGATACTGTTGATTCTGACTGGATAACTTTAGAATGCATACAAGAAAAATGTATTACATTAATTGTATTAAATAAAATTAAACAGAAATTTTTAAAATAATTATTGAGAAAATATTCATATAATTTAATCCTGAAATTTCCTAGGACTTCTCTGAAGGCGTAGAAGGACCCGAGGGTTCCCCTCTGGTTCCCACACAACACAAGGGGAAATAGACCATGGGAAGGTGAAGGTCTTGATGGGCCGGTGGGGACACCGGTGGTTGTAGATCTCCAACAGGGAGGGAGCAGGACATGCTTAACATGCTGTGAATATTATGCATTTTTTGGAGAACTGGGCCATTCTAAGGCTTATCTGTCAACAAATAAGTCCATCTGTCCTACTGAGTGTATAAATATGAAAATAGGAAAACAAAAACTGAGATTTGATTGGAACCATGGCCACCCACATCAGCACCTAACATCCTTACTAACTACACTATCTGCCCTGTTCCACTAGAGCAGGGGTTCCCAAACTTTTCAACTCGTGACCCCAAAGTAATGGTGCTGGAGACTGGGGACCCCCACTATCCCCGAAGTCAATAAAACAAACAAAAAGAAAAAAAAAACAAACATGTCCATAGAACTCAGGCACTAAAAGGCGTATCCAAACATAGACATAACAGCCCAAAAGAACAGAACAGCCTGACAACCATGGTGTGATTTAAATGATACTGTGGTGTGATGTTTATTGAGGTTAATGTTTGTTTTGCAACATTTATTCTTTTTTATGTTTATTTTTATTGACACCATTAGTCAAACCTGTAGTAATAATAATAATAATAATAATAATAATAATAATAATAATAATAATAACTAGAAAAGCACTCGGAGAGCGCAGACGTTCGCCAAGCACCACCGTTCCCCCATTTTTCTAGGTGGCGCTAGAGAGCACATAGGTCATAGG